>DWEM01000004.1:0-40362 GCA_018245935.1 Agara belti belti
ATGTGTGCCCGGTGCATGGCAATAGGCTCACCACCTATTCCATTATGGGACTTAAACGTAACTGGTGAAATGTGGGGTGTTCTACACTCCTCTGCCTACCCCTTAGGGGAATACAGGCGTGATGTTACGTTTCTAAACAGCGTATGCTATGGTATTCAGACAGCTGATAAAGTATAACATTTCTAAATACATTCTTATACCAATATTATGGTTCCAGAATAAGTTCTCGTTCTGATTGTATGCGATTTTGTCTGGGGTAAGATCCTTCTAGCATTAGCCGAGATGGTTAGATTTGCTAATTCCGTTATAGTGTCTGGTCACACTTATAATATCGTCTATAAACAGCTAAATGAAATTGAAGTGTCTCTCTGTACTTATAATTATTTACACGATACTAAAATACAAACAAACTTTAAAAAAAAATTGTCTTTCTGTTTGTCCCGGCAAATCTCTGAAAACTGAACCAATTTTAATGTTACTTTTACTAGAGAAAGAAGAGATAGGATAGGAGGGCACAGCTTGAAAATTATAACGATATTATAATAATGCTTATAATGGAGGTTTTTAAACTGATACAAAAACAAATCTAAAATGTCGTGTCGTGTACAACAACGGGCGCGGACCGGTCACGCAGTCATCGAATGGTCGGGTGCGTCGAGCCGAGTCTCCCCTCCCGCCGCCATTAAGTTACACTTTTTTTATCATCTGTATTCTCTAATTATGCAAAGCGCGCGACATTCGCGGCGTGTCAAGGTGAGCCGGTCGGCGCGTCTATATGTCACGGCGAAGAGGAGCCGGGGTTTTATTCACATTATTTTATCATCCGCCGCGCCGTTGAGTAAACTTTCTTTGAGTCCATGCGGCTTGCGTCACCGGCGACTACTCGTAATGATCGGCGTTATTCGGTGGAATTTGAAAATTATTTATTTTTCACACTTTGTGTACTGCATATAAAAAGAGAAAGGTTAGACGAGAGGAAATAATCTAATAAAATAAACGGAACAAGTGTTCATGTTCATCAAGGAAATTTTGTCCTGAACGGGATTCGAAGCCGTAGTAATCTAACGGTCTTGACGAATAAGTATTAATCATGAGGGTGCTGCTAATTTGCATTAATCTGTCGTAAGCTCGACACCTGGTTTTGAACGGAATGATTCAGCAGCCTTATCGAGCATCTTACGTCAGCTTTTATCGCATCGATCAGAACGCATGTCAGGGCTGCACCGTGACTTTTACGTGCCATTCCGGAATGCCTAACTTTACCGGTATCTAATGAGCGTTGATAGATTTTTTTATATAAAAAATTATGTTCACATTAATGTTTGATTTCAAATTATATGTCAGTTTCCGTGTTGTTATTTTTTAGCAATGATGCATCAAATACGCCGTAGCCTCAGTCTTCTATGACCTTTACTAATCAGCCACATTTTTTTCATTACGACCAGAGTAGATAAAAATCGAATAACATTTAATTAGGACAATTCCATTCACGGCTATCTGATTAAAGATTATTTATTTATTTATTTATTGGATTACTAACGCAAAAATCAGCAAATACAATCATAAAATACAGAATGTCTTATATGGACTATTGCTAGCTGATCTCACAAATACAAGTAATCACAACGTGCACTACTAATTTTCCTATGCCTTATTTATTTTACAGGACGAAATTTTAAAATAATTTTACTGTTTGCTTTTACAACTTATTATGAAATAAAATGCCTGTGTCTGGTAACCAGACAGATGTTAAACGTACTTAATAATACTTTATTCTTACATTTTTATCACAACCAGACAGAGAACCAATAAATATGCTCATCATACAATTGTTTCTTTTGATTGGGAATTCAACTCAACCCTTCCGGTATATTAGTTGAGTTCTCAAACCACTAGAACAAGGGGTTAGTTTAATACAGATCAGACATCATTTGTAACATGAAATCAAAACATTTATTGTTTATAACTGTTTACAATTTTATCGCTGGTGTTATTGCAAATGTAGTAGTAACAGTTTACCCATATTTACATGTTATATACTACATACTCGTATATGCATACATCGAAAGGAATGTTAATGTATATTGGATTACCGAATAATATATTAGTTTCTGTATTATTGGTGTGTAACCACGCGACGTTCTGGTGATGGGTCCTCGTCCGAACCAGCTTGCCAACAATCGTTTATAATGCATGATTTGATAAATACTTCAAAATGCAATAATCCATTGTTATGACAAAGATGGAAAGTAAAGGCGTTCAATTGTGTAACATTATCTCTTACTGCCTATAAGTCAAAGTTGAAACCTAAAATTCTAGACCGGCAGTGTTTCTGCAGCTATTTACATACCAGGCAAAACATCGTTCGAAATAATAACAGTTATTGGTAAATTACGTGAAGTTCTTAAGCAACCTCGAAGGTAATAATAAAAAAATACAAACCTTTTTTAGTCGAGTAATTTACTATAAAAATGCATAAAAACCTGACATCTCTCGTAAGTTATTGCTGTACGGGTATATATGTAAATACATATCGCGTCAAAACGTACTCATTAAAGATTCTCATCGAGATAAATAATGAATCTTCGTACGCCCATTATTTCGGCATCATTGGGCTCGTAATGAGGTTAAATTGATTGTATTGTGGATGACTTCAAGTTGTAAATCTGCTGATGGAATTTACATACGATTAAATATAATTATGGTGAAATTGGAATTTGAAAAAATAAACAATATAACAATATAAACAATAAACAATAAACTCCACAAGTATCACTAGATCCTGAAATATATTTACGTGTTTGCTGCTTAAGTAGTAATGATTGCGAAACTGATTTTGATCAGGATTATGCTGGTTTTTACCGAGTAAACTTTGCTGGCTATTATGTTGGAATTTGGCTTGGAAATTCCTTCGAACTTTCAAAGAAAATACGCTCTTCTGAATACTTTTTTAAAACTATTATTTAAAATAGTAAAATTGGAAATTACGTGTAGAGGAATGTAGATCACCAATCATAACTACGAAACTACAAGTATGAACATCAGAAAATGTATATATATTAACATCAACACGCGTTCGTCTGCCAATTCAACTCCACCATTAAAATATACTCTACCATTAAAAGGCACCGACATTATCATCTCTGAGAATTATTATTGTTTCGTTTCAAAACAGCCTTACTTAATTAGAAATAACCCGTCTATCCATTAGTAGAAGAATTTTAGAATCGGCTTAGTTATTTTCAAGATTACTTCATATAAACAAACAAATTTTTCTTCTTTATAACGTTACTAAAGATTATGACATTATTGTGCGAGCTTTCAGAGTACCTATTTATCCAATATGATCTATCAATGGACATTTTACAATGCAGAGATGTCTGCAATGGTTGTGATTATATAAATGAGGTGTATTATTAGATCTACGAACGGTACAGAGACAGGCTGGCGTTAGTGGGTCATCCAGGGTTAGCATACGGAAGAGGGAGTATCTTTTGAATTAAGAATATCTTATACGTTAGGTTATTTGACTCTAATGGTTATGGTACTCTGCTTTTATATGTAAAGTAGTAGCAAACTTACTAAAATTTCAGGTTCATACCTCAGTCAGTCATCACTAGCTATGAAAGTGTATTTTTGAAATTCGATTTGGAAACAGAAACTCAGTAATTTTGAGCGGCTTTTTTATCCAAAAGATCATACTTTGGTATATGTACAGTGGTTATTCAATATAACTGAATTGCTCAGTTAGCAAGCGTTAATATAAAACGCTATGGTAACCCTAGCAACAGGTGCTTTGCGACACTGCCTTTTGAAACGGCGCGGCCGCGTGGCATTTGGGATGCGCCGTCAAGTGCAAATGTTAAGCTTTCACGACGAGTTATGTGGGTAAGGCGGGTTTCATACACATATCCACGGAGCCATCCACGTATTTCGACATATCCATAGACAATACAGATAACTCGGTATTTACTTGACGCATCATTATGTAATCTGAGTTCTGGATCCAGTTTGAATCGTGCAATCATAACCTTTAATAACACGGAAGGTTGTATTATCGATCTATCATCCAAAGCCTTCGTGTCTATATGTTCGGTCGCACATTTATAAAACACTAGCAGCAGCTTGCGGTTTCACTTGGTTTCATGTTATAAAATATATATATTTAGTCCCTAGCACAGTGGTTAGAGACCCTGACTGTAAAAGCTAAGGTCGTAGGTTCGATTCCCACCCAGGATAAATAATACTGATATATAGAGCAGTACCTACACCTAAGCATTTGGAGTTGCTAACAGTTGGCCTTCCCCTGAGCTGTTGGAGGACTCTGGGACCTCCACATGGAACGCTTCGGTGTACTCCAACACGCCGCGTTTGTCGGGCTCCTCTGGGGTCATCAACCCCGACAACTCACCAGATGTTCCCACCCACCAACAGATCCACAACACCACGTGATCAGGATTTACGAGGGTAACACCGCGGGGCACAGCACGTCTATAATATAATATAATTATAGAACATACGAGTAATTTACGTAACATGCAGTTTGACAAATAAATTTATTAATAATTTTATTGACATTATTATAAAAAAATTGTTCGACAAAAATTATCAGGCCTTTTACCGCTGTGGCATTATAAGGCGGTGTATACAGTGTCAGCGTTATGCAAGTTAGCCGATGATGGCCCTAATGATGTCAGTTGTCGAATTTAAACTTGAGGTTACGCAGCGGGGTTGAGGTCAGATGATAGATTGTTATCTGATACAGGTAGGTGTTAATATATATATATGTCATGTTTGAATTATCTTTTTTTCCACGTCTAACACGTGGTCAGTTAAAGGAGCAAACGCACATACTGTCCACATTGTAAATGGTCAGGGTATTTTTTCAAAATCTGTTACTAAATTCATACAGTTGTGAATGTGGAACAAGCACGTCAGATATAAGATAGAGCTATTCCCTGTAGCTCGGGACCTGAATACAGCTACGGTATGTCCTGCCTGTCTTAAGGGAAGGATGACGGTGTGTAGCCAAACACCTTTATGAACAGATGGAAGAGGATGAAGTCCTGAAAAGAATCCGACAAGGGTGCCGTATTGGCGGACACCCAGAGATCCCGGAGTCCTTTAGCAGCTTAGAAAAAGGCCACCGAGGGGGGTTTTAATGCGGTAAGAATCCCACACAATCCGGTGTCTGTCTGAAGGCATCGCGGTACATTCTGAAGGTTTCCCCGTAACAAAAAAAAAGATGTAAGATAGAGTTAGCACACAGTTCTCTGTGCCTATCCTGTTAGGGGTTTGGCGGGATTGTTTAATAATAATATACTAGAATCGTGTGTGGCTAGCTTCAGACAGGGCTATGATTAATCGATACGGATCTGAAATTCTTGTCTAAAAGGCTATGGATATTAGTATCATCTCGCGTATCTGTTAGACAAGGCTGACCTTATCCTTAATACAATGTCCCGCGTCTTTATACGGGCGGTAAAGGCGCGTTTTAATGGAATTTTATTAAAGCAAATTTAAACTATGTAGGTATAAGTAACTAAACATTAAATGTATGTTTGAAGAGTGATGAATGTAGCAGAATCACGACAGGTTTGTTAGGATTGCCATACATATATGGCTTGCGCTTTCCGCCTGCCCTGTTAGGGACCTGGCGTGATTGTATGATAATAATAAAATGAACATAAATTAGGTGCAAAATTAAAATCATTAAAACCACCATATTATTATTGATTAAATATTCCTTTTTTACATAACACCAATATTGGTATCCTTTCATTATAACCGCGTCCTAACACATAAGCTATTTCGCGTAAAACATTATTCAATAACGTCTTCAATTGCGTTTGACCCGCGAGCGTTTGGTGTCACGTCAAAACAGAAATACGAAGTAAACCAGCAAATACAGCACACATTTAATAAAATTATCCCGATTCAAAGTTTCAATATAAACAAAATTGTAAATTTAAAAAAATGTTACTCATTTCTTTTCAAATGGCACAATAATAAGGTTTTTGAGGTACGTTGGAACATTAATTAAAATTCTTTTATAATAATTTTCGAGTCGTTTTTGTGATCGTGAAATAAGAATTTTGGCGTAAGTTGTGACCGATTTATTTGTTTGTTATATCGAGTCGTCAAAAAAACATTAGAATCTAGAAATTGGACCGTCTGGATCAGAAATACTGATGTCTTTAGAATTATAACTACAAATCGCTACTTCTGGCATTCGAGATTCGCTGGTACTTGAACTTTGTCAATATTAAATAATTCCTTCTATGTATTCTTCTTCTATATTATAATTGGTGTTTAACAGTTATAGGTGAGGAAAATATACCCAATAAGTTTATGACAAAAATGTTTTTGTTACCGAAGTATGCTGTATAATCAATCTGTCTGCAAGACTTATATTATGTTCACGTAGTTTGATGAGAAAGTAATATTCACACATTACATGGATTTATATGATTTATTAGTCGAACTAAAAATATTGACTGCGTGTTGCATGTCGGGCTTGATAGATTACGCGTTGAGCAATCATTAGTTTCATGCAATTGCAAAAATTGTTAAAGAATTGATTGTCCATTAAATGTCAATAGAACCATCAAAGTGTATTGGAATTGCTTTTCATTTGTGCTTAATGACTCATAATCACTCTTAACATGGAAATATACGACTATACAAAATAATATGAAATCATTCTAGGTGTATAAATGTATACAAATATCTAAGTGTGTGTGTGTGTGTGTGTTATTATTGTTAATTATAAGCTGCCCGTTCAATATTGAACCGAAATTTAAAAAAAAAATCGTAAAATCTAAAATAATTTGCATTCTAATCTCATGACATATTTGACAAAGGCTACATCGGATTTATTAAAAGTAAATTGACGCATTCATTAACATTAACATATTGTTATGTTATTAACTATTTTTTCAATGTTGTTCCACAGGTGATGTCACTTGGGCGTCGTATAGCGGGTATCGAGCTTTAAGTGACTAAACATTTTAGTAAAAAAATATTAAAGCTCGTTTATAATAAAAAGGAATACTGGCTTCGGAACTTGGAAGATTTAATGGATTTAAGATTGTGAAATACCTCAATGATCTATCTAGAGGACTGTTTGTCTCTTAGTGTTAATAAGCAAAGCTTAAACGACTATACAAAGTAGCACCTATTAATTTACATGCCGGTGGCACGGCTAGTAACCTGTATTTTCGCCCAGTCCCACTGTAACAATCAATTATAGGGAACTACTTGTCGCTGAGAAAAATTCCCGTGATTTGAGTGACATAAAAAAATAAATTTTTTAATGCATAAATGAAAATTTTTCATTTTAATTATATTACAACCTCTTATTACTAATTCTTTTGCCTGCCCTAACCGATCAGTAATTGTGGGTAGTCCAGAAACATTTTAAATGACATTCGTTAATTCATATTTTAAACATTTTTTAGTTCTGGAGGTTTAATATACGATACTCATAAACGAACAATATTAAATTTATGATAGCTCATGGAATATTATATATACCACACGGAGACGTTTAATCGGCATCGTCGGAATAAATGAAATTGATTGCAAAAGTGTGGTCTACGCTTGATATTCGCAGCAAATGTAACCAATAAATAACAATAATTTTGTAACAAACACCTAACAGAACAATATAATTAAGTTTATAGCAATTGGAGGTCAGAATTGGGTCGGACGGATTCACGAGAGGTCAGCGGTTTCGTCACGTGCTTGGTTCGGCGCAAAAAGTTTATGAACACCTTTAGTGCATCGACGTGGGAATTACCATCTCACATTTGTCATAATACGAAATTACGAACACAAGACAAAACGTTTTGCGCAAATATGTGTAGTTAGGTAATTATAAAGATTTAACACATTTTTTTATTAATACCCAATGGTATTATTCATTAATGGTACTTTCTTCCCATCCGGTATGGTATAATAATAATAAAATTAACATAAATTAGACGCAGAATTGATATCATCGCCAAGCCGCAAGCTGCATATGTATATCCTGTATTACACATATATATGTATATATTAAAATGTATCTTTAGGGTTCCTAGGGATTACATAAACATACTATGTAGTTGCGTGCTTGCCCCTTGGTTGGCGTTTTCATAGAAATACGTAATTACCGGGCAGCAAAAGTAACCTATACTTTGACCGGGTTTATTACCTCAAAATCGGGATTTCTTTTTTACGCGATGGACAGATATGCAGACAGACTAAAATTTCAAAAAGTGTAATTTTTGAGTCCGTATTATGGATCTAGTTTGAACGTAGAGACTGCACAGGAAAAAAATATTTCGTATAAAAAAATCTTCGATGCTGCTCTATTATATTTATTATATAAATTTAGTTAATAAATAAGCAAGTCATCTAACAACCGGTTACAATAAGGATATCGTCGATTTTCAATTGACTTTGAATGCCTACATATTTTGGTTATACTCATTCTAAACGAAGATGCCTACCAGGAAATGTTAACATTATCAGGTGTTACTTCGCGAAAGTCATTTGTTACTAAAATAAATTAATATAACTCCGAAACAAACCGAGGATACGATATGTATTTTGCTTCTAGCCGTTGTACAGTCAATAATCCTGGGGTTGCTCAGTTTTTGTCGGCATTATGGCTTTTCTCAGTGAGTCCCACGTACTTATGCTCTTAAGCACAGAAGCTGAATTAGGTTTTCTTTAATTAAAAACAAATGATTGTTGGTTAACGCTACTGACATAAATGTAAAACAGTTCTGACGAATAGAAATATTTGTGATTCAAACTCCCTGTACTGTCGAAGTGCATAATTGTCAGATTTGACCTTTCGTGTGCGTGTAGCGTGGGGTCATCGCAGTACAGCACATAGATACGTTACATCCAACAATGTTGCAGGTTCATTGCATTACACCAATGTGTGGTAGCCAATCAATTTTGAGTCCTATCCCTTGCCAATAAAATACGTTTCGTGTGCCTTCGTAAAATGAATAACCAACGTATAACGTACATACCAGTACGATATGTAAGGTATAAATTTAATGGTATATCTATTTCATCATAATAAGCACGTCTACTACTTCGGGCAAGCTTATTAGCGACTACATAGAAGTAACTCTGTTAAATGAGTAATGGACACCCTTATTAATTTAGGTTTTATTTAATTTTATTTATGCGAGCGTGATTTGTATGTTACATTGTCATATTATTTGGTTTAAAAATGTAGTGTCATAACAAAGTATTATTAAAAGTAATAGTTGCATGTCTATTGTCTAATTATTGTTTAGTTGCTGCAAATAATAGCTAGATCGTTTTAGGCTTTAGTCTAACATACTAGCCAAGTGTGGATTGGCAGACTTCACACATTTCAGAAACATTTCATATTTTTTATAACATCTGTAAGGTTTGCTCATAAAGTTTTCTTTCACCGTTATAGCGTGTGATATTGAAACAGGTAAGTGCGTTTGTGAATGAAAAATTAAAAAACACGCGATAGGCTATGGTCTTAAAAATCTTACTATGAAATGAAACCTGTGTACAATCTGGCCAACAAAAACGGGATTAAAAAAAACTATACATTGGATTACTGAGTGCAGAGTAAATAAACTTATGAGTACTGCTAAGACTCTTAATACAAGTCAATTGGATGCATCAATTAACACATCGTTTATATTCGTGTATGTTTTACTAAAACCACGTTAACTTGTTGCATAACTGCATGTAATTTTAAGTGTAGTTCCTTCGATTATTATTTGGTTTTAATAAGCATAAATCCACTGCCACTTTAGATATTCTCAGCTCATGCTGTGTATTTTTATTTAGTATATTTTCTATCATTTTACCACAATCTCGTGTGATGGAAATCGATGATGCAGTGTTTGTCAAAGTGCGGGTCCCGGCTCGTGGGGATCGCAAATTCTGTACAAGTCGCCAACCGTGAGTAAAGAAACAAATAATTGTTTTTTCTCAACAAAATGTTAATAAGGACATTCATAGTATGGACTATCATAAATTAAAGAAATTAAATTAAAATACCCCAAAGTCGAGTTGAATTTCCATCACAAAACGATTTTATTATTTTTAGGCGATTTCTTTATTCATTATTCACTACAAAGCTTCGAATGCTATCGTGATATGGCATTATATATAGTTTTATGTATACTTTGAAGGTATAATAAGTTTAGCTAATCATGGACTATGAAGCTTAAGTTCAAGCAGAGGTCGCAGTGTAGCAGTGTGATATTTATACATGTTAATTCCTCGGCATACCTAAAGTTTTACAATATTAAGAATTAAGTTTTTACTGATTCCGCGTACAATATTATTTGCGTAAATTTATATTGGTCGTAAACTCATTAAGGTCAAGTCAGTTTGCGCGTTAATAATATAGGCCTTGAATTCCTACTGACAGCTAACTGTACTATAACATTTTTGTAGTTTTAAAAAATTCTGTACACGTCACAATCTGCAAAAATTTTGTTTGTTGGCTGTTGTATTGTTCTACTGTTAGGCGCGGGCTGTCTCTCATAGTAAGGAGGTTTATTATCATTTACCTATAGTTAATTTTGTAATTCACATCTACTCTGCATTAATTTAAAATTCAGTCACTGTCTCGTTCATTACAGGTCTCTACGCAACTGTGGTAATCCTGCAGTCTTTGCCACTCTGTTTCAGTTCTGATAGGCGGATATACGAGTTAGGGGCTCTTTTGTGTTCGATGTTTTAAAATCGTCTTCAAGCCCCCGTATCTGCTGCGGCTTGATGAGCGTCATCTAAAACAACAGGGTCTGACTGCTTAAGGTACCCTTCGAGGCTCTACGATAAATATGTTATAATTAAAAGCTTGAATGATAACACATTTTGTATATTGTAAACTTTATATACGTATAAATTGTGTTAGCTTTACATTTAAATTGATTTCGTTATCAATGGATATGTTATTAATTCTACTTTGCATGTAGAATAGTTTTGACATTTGAAAATAAAACGGAAGACATTCTAAAGAATACGATGTGTTTTTTTGTCTCCTCACATTTTAATAATAATGACCTTATTTCCTTTTTGTTTCTTCTGCTTTTTTAAAATAAAATTCTACTGATCTGGAATTATACTCTGCTTTTAATTTGGGCTACAGAAATAGAATACATTTTAACTTTAGTGTATTGAATGAATGTAAACAGTACAAAAACATGATGTTTGAATTTGTTAATTTATGTAATAATATAGGGATCGTTCGGCTATTTCGAAACGTAGTCGACCCTGAGTCGAGTTCGTATAGGTTTTTATAAAGAGAATGATTCTTAAATGGTGTTATGCAAAAGCGGCTCGTTGTAAATTTGTGTAAGAAATGAATCAGTGGCGTGTTTGGAAACCGCCACCTTAGATCACAATGCAGTGTGATTGCGTGGGTGTCTACTGATATGACCATACTGCGTTGCATAATGGACCACCAATACCGAGTGCATAGAATATTCTTTGTCTTGACATTGAAAACTTTGGTCTTGTAACATGGTAGTGTCCTTAGAGATCACATTGAAGTATTTCAGTTGAAAGTACACACTTTTTTTTAATTTCTACTTTTGTAATTTTTTCAACATGGATAGTTCACCATACATACATAAGCCATTGGCAGACTTCAGACATTTCAGAAATAAACCCATTATAACTCTGTAGTATGGTTAAATATGGTTGCAGCTAACGTGACCCAGAGGCAGTCTGTTCTGTGGTGACCGGACAGCTGATAAACTACATATATATATATAATGTGTAAGTGTATGCATGTGTTTGTAAGCGTATGGGTATAAAACTTCTTTTTTTAAAATTGCAATTAAAACATAATTGTAATTACTTTTAAATAAGTCATTACTATAATGTACGTACATGCTCTTATAACTATTAAAATAACAGAGAGCATGAAAGTTAGAAACTACGGTGACGGAACATGCTACATATGTGTAAAAAAGAGCGTTCATTAGTTCTTAGAGATCCAGTGCCGCACATAGCACCCCGAAGTTGACGCAATTCCATTCGGAGTTGGGCCTTTTGCATCCATTGTCTTCCGCGGATCACCAGACGAACTGGTAATAGGGCGATCTGCATTTCTCTAGCCGACACCTGAGAACCTATCCAAAACCTTTATATACACTGTAACGTATAGAATTACCTATATCATAATTTCAAATACAAAATTACCACACCGGTTTCGCGCGGATGGCCTTTTGTAGTGCCGCCAGAGCCAAAAGCGGGCCATCCGCAAACATACATAAGCTTAAATAATGTTAAGCGAATCGGAATGCTTGTAAATTAATCCACATCGTATGTATTATTGCGCAAGCGTCGATGGTAATAATAATAAGGTAAACGCGTGTATGCTAATGTCTTGGAGTTGGCCATTTTGTTTCATGTTTTATGTACCTACATCTTTATATATATAGGAATATATAGGTATATGCAGTTACGCCTATCTCGCAGTACACAGTACTAAAAGAGCAGTTTGAAATACACTGAAGCTCAGTCGGGATCGTCATAGTCGGATTTGTTGCTGGTGAGGGAAGTGACATCATTACAATGTGCTCGCACCCTTATTTATTACGCTGATAGTGTTGGAGTGTGTTCATCATTATTACCAATTCTTTTACTACCATTTGTACCACTGTGTGTAGATGTAGATGTTCTGTGAAGATGGGTACATTTGTTTGTTATATATAATTTTGTATAAATTTTAATTGTATGCATATATCTAAGTTTATTAGCTGTCCCCATAGCTCAAGTATTAATTTTTTTAATTTGGAAACATATATCCAGGTGTGAAATTGTCCCAATTATTATTGTTAACATATATTTGTCTCCGTTCGGTGTGAGAAGGCTTAAGGCTAGAATCTATCACGCTGGTGAAGAACTAGTTAGCTGAATTCACACGCTTTGGAGTCCTTTATAGACAACTCTGTTTTTTTAATATATGCGTATCGTGCCCCTATAAAGATGAACAGCCAAACAGTTTAACATCTGCATATCATAAATAACTATTATATCAAACGCTCGATATTATTAACCAGTTTTGTGTATTAATTGCCTATTTATGTTCACGTGTATAATTCACTAGTCGACATTGAACTTGTTTGGAAATATGTGAAAAATACCTGTTTATAAACCTTTAAATCTGTACACGTCGTCGCCCAGGTTGCACATTAAGACGTCGGTTTACAAGGCATATTTACCCATATCGAATAGAACATAAAGTCTATATTTATGTCACGATTATTTTTATTGGCGTCGAATCTTTTCTCTTGATGTACACGTGGGATGAGTATATGTTGATGCAAACGTGTCTTGTGTTTATTCGCATGACAATAATGCAGTGATTTTTCTTTGACTTGTTGATATAAAATGCTTTTATACCCTTTTTGTGGTATTGGCGTGTCTTTGTCATCGAAGATGAACTTTTAACATGTTCATAACTATTAGAACACGCAAAATTTCCATACGAATTTATTACGTCTTATTTCGTTGTTGTATTTTATCATCTATTTTTCCCGATATTCAAAAGGTGAATAGGCACTTTACAAGCAAGCGGGCTTAATTCTTAGACTGCACCTCACTTACCATCAGGTGAGCTCGCAGTCAGACCCAAACCTATTGCACAATAAAAAAATGCCCTGTACTGTAGCGATATAATTAGGGTTTTCCGTAGCCACAAAACAAAGAAAAAAAAAAGGATTTTAGTAAATATGTATCCTAAGCTAGTTTTAAATCTTACGTTATGATAACATTTAACGTATATAGGATTTTTTTTGTGTTAAGAAATCGACAGGATATAATCTCTGCGCTACGAACAGACAATGGGATGTCAATGTCGGAATGTATCCCGGAACACGCGATGTTTCATGGATGTCTCAGCCCCGTTTAAATGTTAGCAGGCAGGTATGAATAAGCGGTGAAATCATACTCATAATCATGTTCATTGCTTCACTTGTTACTCCAATAACAGCCCGATACAAGGTCCTTACACCTTTTTAACTGCGTCACTAACATCTAACCTGAATTCCATTTACGTTGACGGGGACCCCCCGGGTGGGCCGTCTGCCTATTTGCCAGGGCGTTTTACTACAAAAAAACTATTTATCTTTTTCAAATTTAATTAACTGTAGGTTTGAATATTCTTTATAGTATTCTCTTTAAATATATAAAATATATAAATACATAAATATTCTACAAACAAATTTATTAAGGTGTAAATAGATACTATATAAAGAAATTATTACTTTAATAATATAATTATGCAAATTGTTAGTAATCATATTAGCAAATCGGCAGTTTTATAAAGATACCATTTAGTGAGAACATATTATTTATGAAGTTAGTAATTAAAGTGTCAAACAATCATGTATGGTTTTGGTTTATTAGATATTCAAATGGTGATGGCCTAGCGACCTCCCTTTCGCAGTCATTTGACCCGGGTTTGAAGCCTAACATTACCAGTTTCCTAAACACACATCGCTTTTGAATTACAAAACCCTTACGTACTTTTAGTGAGCGGTAAAGAAATGAACCTTCAGTTCCCTTCATAAGCTCCCTAAAACACGAACAATATAATTATCTTGTAATTGAAAAGTAATTTATTATTTTTTAATGTTACTACTTAAGTAGCATCCTGAAGATGTTATTACTGTAATAATAAAAGAATTAAAGATACTGTTAAAATAAGTTTGCTTATTATTTCATTTATCTAACAGAATTAGTAAACGTGCATCAGTGAACAGTGCATTTATACTTAGATCATACCATAAAATATAGTAAAGGTTCCCTTTGAGAATGATCAGACGAGGGTTGTCACCATCATTAGAAGCCAAGAAGGAATTCTATGTCGGTATAGGACTGTCTACGTACCCTACGAGATGGAAAGCAATACACCACGCTAGCGAGCTGTATGTTTTATAGAGTACCAACAAATGAAGTAATATAAAGATTACGAATATTTGGGTGACAATTTCATCATACGGAAGGTATGTTACGTCATACATTCCTAAACGATTCTAAATATCGTTACCGCGTATGTCATGAACTTTGACCCGGAGCATCCTCGGTGGTTCGTTCGCTTCCCAGTTTATTAAAACACCAGATGGAATTAATAAACGATCATCCTTCGGCGACCGACGGCGCAACCGGACATGGAACCTTCGTTTAGAAGAAGATCGGCCGATGATCTATGTGAGTTCAAATGTCACAACGCGTCCTTGCTTCGAGCGACCCGCAGTATAAATAGCCAGCGGTCCCGTCGAGGTGCATCAGTCGCTGGATTGCCTTACGATCAAACGCACCAAAACCAACCTAACAAAAATGAAATCGGTAGGTGTTGTGAAATTATTTATTCAGTCGTATACATTTTGAATAATCGATTCTCTTGTACAATTTTGGTCGACGCTTCAATTTTATTATCATTTTTTATTGTCATCACCGATCAGGAATTAACATCGGCTTGTGTCCCCATTGCACGCACTTAATTCGCCATAACGATTCTATCGTATTGAATGGAATAAACTCTTTCATTCGGTGCCATCATTTGACCGGTTGCGTGTGGAGATTCTTTTTAATCTGTTACCTTCCTTAACGAGTCACATGTTACTGAATTGATTTTCTAATGTATTGTGTTTAAATTGATTTTACTTATGTACAGTTCATCGTTCTCGCCGTATGCGTGGCCGTGGCGGTCGCAGCCCCCGCTTCGCCCGATTCTGACGCCCAAATTCTTCGCTATGACAGCGATAACATTGGTGTCGATGGATACAAATACGGGTAAGCATGCTGCCAAAAATGACACTCTAAGTGCCCGTAAGCTAGTAACTAAAGTCGTACATATCCAAAAAAAAATCGTTCATGTATACAAATATGGTTACATATAACGGTTTTACAGAATTACGTAGAATTTAATACCTAGGCTCGTTCCATATTTTATCATGAATGGAGTATAAATATTAGTTATTAAAATACATGTAATTAGATCAACAAAAAGAATATAAATTAAGTCGAAAATTTAAAATAACGGCAATGTACATCGAAGTTAAATATCTTCAAGCAACGTACGCGACAGAACGCTATTGGTTATTTTGTCTTGAATATTTGCGAAAGTGCTGTTGTGTTGCACATCTATGGAATTGGGAAAAAAGCTAATTACAAATGAATACTAAAGACATAATAATAAAGAACTTGAATTTTTAAAATAATAGAAACGTCGGGCGGAGAAAGGCGCTGTACTAAGTCTGTCCATCAAATAAACAAACATCAACGATATAGGTGACGAATGTGTGATATGTATATTATTTTACAGATATGAAACCAGCAATGGCATCAGCCAGAACGAAGAGGGTCAAGTGACGAACGTCGGTGCCGAAAATGAGGCCATCAGCGTCCGTGGCCAGTTCTCCTACCCTGGCCCGGATGGAGTCATCTACACGGTCACCTACGTCGCTAACGAGAACGGCTTCCAACCCCAAGGCGCACATTTACCCCAACCCTAATAAATCTCCGAAACTTCACCTTCTATCTAGTCCAAAAATACTCATCCCCTAACACACATTCCCCTTTGTTAAGAATTGTCTAAGCGATTCTGTGATAAGATCCCGATTTGTACATTGTTAATAAAACATTACGTTAATTCTATCGTTCTTTTGTTTTGATTATTATTATTTCTTTAGTAAAATCCATCAGGACGCCCGGAGCACATTCTTGCATGTTGTCGGAGTGTGAATTGGCGGAGATGTCCCAGGGTTAGTGGCCACCGTGTTTCCTTCATTACTAACAAATGTTGTTGTTGTGATAATTTGGACAATTTTCCAATAATAACGATAAATTAAGACAAATAAAACATTGATGAACAAACTAACAATTCGCACAATGCAACGCAAATGTCACTATCGTAGCATAATTAGTAAAAATGGATACACAAAGACGACAATAATGCGTCGGACTAAATAACAACACGATTACCAAATACACGGCCAATATTTTCCAAATATTCAAATATGTAGTGATTCGGAAATACGATGCAGAATGTCTATCACAAAAGAGGAACGAGTAGCGACCGACAGACGAACGATTCTATGTATATCGCTGTATTTAAATAATAATAATAATAAGGAGTGTTTGAAATTGAGTGTGTTAGTAGTTTGAAAAAACATGTTACCTGTAGCTTGAGTAGGTAGTGATCATAAGTGCAGTGACTAACTTGCCACACTTACATAGTATAAAAGTACGAATTTTCCTTAGCAAAATTCGCAGAATACATACTAAGCATTGCTAATTTTTAGATAGAACGCTGCTAGATGGTGCCTCAAGCAATATTCGGTACTGGTATGTAAGGCGCTACTCGAAGGCTAACCTTGGTCGGTTGATGGTTCTAAAACCATCGCATACAAGAAGATTGTCGCCGTGCTAATCCCCCCAGAAATGGTACGCTGTACCAGAATAGCCTCCGTTTTACAGCTTTGTGATATTTTCATAATGCCAACTGCCGACATTGAGATATAACATTTAGAAATTTTGTAGTTATCCAAGTCTTAATGCGACAAGTAGGTAAAATTCGCTTAACGTGGGCGGGTATGGTAATTAAGCGTAACCTTCCTACTTCGAGCCACTCCTTTGGGTCCATCAGCCATCTCATTACAATTTTAATGATCTTATCCTTGGAATTATAAGTTTTGATCGTTGTAACGAAGAAACTGTGCAATCTATATGAGTTTTCCTCTACGTGTCCACTTTATGAATAGATGAATCAAGATTATCTTTTTACGTCATAACTCCATCTCCAAATGATTGGTTACTAAACTTTCGTGGCGTGTTGGTTCTGTGGTCGGTGCCCATGATACACGAGTCACCAGTACTGTGTTCGATTCCAACGTAGGTCGAATGGGTAAGACACGGTCGGGAAATAATAGAATGAGTTCGAAATTTGTTCTATGTCTAGATGTAAATCAATAGAAACAAATATAACATGTATATAAGGTTTGCGAGTTGGTTGGTTATCGTAGCCGGTTTGAGATCTAATTTGCGATCAGATGGAAGTGCCGGAAAACAAATACAATTATGCTTCGTTGTACACCATAAATTATAGAGAGAGAAAGACAAAGTCAAGGTGAAAGAGAGACATATACTATTGGTTAGTCTTTTCGATAGGTAGCGACAGCTAATATAAAAGATTTTTGTTATTTTTTTAAACTGCGTCATTCTTTATCACAAAACTTCACGAGAATTTGAGAACACCTCGAGACGAGAAAGGAGCCAGGTAATATCGGCTCAATACCGACATTGCGTTAGTCATCTCTCTGGTCATTCTCCAACTATGAATGTGTCTATTCATGTCTACGGGCTTGGCTTCTATAAGTCGATCGCCTGAGGCATGTTCAGATGAATCAACAGTACAATTGACAGGCGCCTCAACCTGGGACATAAACATTTTTCCATTAAATGTGATTCGAGAATTGTAATGTAAAAAAAATTATGACACACAACACGTTCCTATTTGACCCTTACAGGGAGCCTCTACTACACAGATAATATGTTCATATGTTTCTACATACATACATTTTTGCACCCTGAAACAGAAAAAACACTCGTCCTCATTACACAAATGTATGAGTAATTCAGTACTAAGGACTTATATAAGGATTTATAAACGAACCAATGCAATTTATATTATGCATTGATGCTGTAAATTATGGTGATGGAAAGTTCTTTATATTACTTTACTTTATTAAATAATGATGGCTGTCCAACCCATGTTACATATTACATACTTATGTAATTTTACTATGGCACTGTTAGACTGTCAAGGTCATCTTATGTTTTTATCCTGCTCTACCTCGCCAAGTAGCGCTGTTAAACGTGCGATAGGGAACATAATCATTGAATATTAAATTTTAAACATTAAATATTGAGCATTAAATTTTAAACTTAAATAGATGTTCATTTTAGCCTAATTTTATGTAATTATGAACTAAATTGTATTACATAAAATTTTTCGCCCTAAAAGGTAAAATATGAATCGAATTAAATATTGTGTAAAATATTTTGCTGTACTCATATTTGTGCAAATACGTTTTTGGTTTAATACTACATATATAACGTCCGATACTAAAATAAAGCTTAGTATGGTATAGCATAAAAAAGATTGTTAGGAATTTGTAAGTTACATAGCCGGCAGTGTAGTGAGCGCTTAAGGTTGGAACCAGTGGTACCGAGCGGTTACACAACAAGGTTAAGGCCACGAGGTGAATTGAAAAGGTTATATATCCATCTGCAATACGTGACTCTTCTTTGTATGCGATTTAAAACTGTCGCTAATACAAGTAATAAAAGGTTTGTGACATGGAAGAGACTGCATATCGTGCGTTCATACAGACATACATTGATAACTTTTTTCATGAATCACGAGTAACGGCGATATTCAAATTCTATGTATTATAATTGAAACTCCATGTTAATTGGCCTGTTGGTAAAGTGGTTAGTTATCGTTGTGCGCCGGGTGCTACTGGTTCGATTCCCGGCAATAACAAATATTAATGTAACGTGTGTACGTTCGTTCTGTGTGTATAATCACTATGCAAGGATTTATTTAGAAAATATAATGTAGTTTGTCAGTTGTCTAGTTACGTTAACATAAGCTCTGCCTAGTGTACGGTTTGATAGCCGTGTATGAAGTTCGCAGATATAATTATAATGTATGAGATTACCAGCTGCTCTGTGTGTATGCCGTTTTACACACAATTTAAATTTGAAATCGTAATTTGTTTCAAAATGTCGATGACAAATTGAGTACCAAGCCGGGTTTTCGTTCCGTCGAAGCAATTATATAGTTACATAACAATGTCCAAAGCAAAAAAAAACTCACAAAGCTCTGTCTTTAGAAAAAAGTTAGTGTCAATCAATGTGTCAATTAGATATTTATAATATTAATAACAATTCATATAGACAATAAAAATCCGTTTTAATCACAGACTGAATGCATCTACCGACCAGATTGCCCAAGAATGAGATCGGGTGCCTGCGCCAGTGTTTCAAAAGTATCACATAGGCTGCTTACAAAGCAAAGGTGAATAGTCATTTGTTAGGCAAACATGCTCAATCTCAGGTCATATCATAGTTTCCTATTGACTATTGAGAAAGGAAGAATTGCATTATATCAGATTTCATGCTAATTTTGTTTGTGATATCAATGCGAACGCTGACAAAAGGCTAGCTACAAATCTCTCGGCAATGATGTTTTAGGCCAACTAATCATGCGTATTGTCAAATCTATTTGTATTGAAAGTATGAAATGTCAATTTCTATACGACAAAGCATCTATGTGTATAATATACGCACCATTTTTTCTTTGTTACTGACCTAACTGCGGGCGACAAGCTATAAAATATGTAGTGTTCATCGTAATCATTAAGTATAAGTGAATTTTTTTTTGTCTGCCCCTTTCTCGGGAGTAATCTTCAGAATTGATCGGCCGATGTTGATGGATCTTGGCCGAGAGCATGAAGATACCTATGGGGTTTTTTTTAATCTGGAAATATTTCATTAATTTAAAAAGCTCTTAAAAATTAAACTATGTGTGTACGAAATAATTGTCCAGTGTGGGAATCGAACAGACAACCTCCGGATCAATCTGAATTTTTGTTGAAATAACTTTTACAATCATAATTTTTTACCCAACCCATTAATATTTTCTGTTTCTCGATTGAGGTGCCACAAGTACCTTACGCTCGTATTTGGCATGGCGTGTATGGCTATTCGTGTCAAACCAATAAATCAAAGCCAGTTATCTGTTATGCATTAAAATAGCTTGTTATTATGCGCTTATGTAAAACTTACACAAATATCTGACGTAAAATGCACTTTAACCTATAACTTTACTATTATTTTTATACTACCTTTATAGCTGAGTGTTTGAGAACAAACAGATTAACAATTAACACGGAAAACAAATAAAAAATAATAATATCAGGTACATATTGTATATTGTGTACGTTTGTATTACATCAAAATGTTTACTTTAATAAAATTCATAAATTGTGTAATGACGTTACACAGGGAAGTACTCTGGGACCATTTTTGTTTTGATTTTTTTATATTAATATTTTTTGTGTGCATTTTTTGTTCGTGTTAAATCATCGATAGCTCTGATTTCTGAAATAAGTGGAAAAATTCAATCAACAGCAATGAATATAACGCGCCTAAGGTTCTAAAGTTGCCGTTTATTTTTAATCGAATTCCAATAAATAATTTTGTGTATTATATTTTTAGTTCTAAAAATGTTCGATAACCTTCCGGCGCTTTTGCCTGACCTTTATTAATACAGTGTGAAAATATAATTATGTAGTAATATACACTGGCTTTAATTAAATTGATTCTGTTACATCGCTCTAATGAAATATGATGTAAACATTTGACATTTCGTTTGTCTTCGTCATTTTAAATCACAGCACAGGTTGAATAGGTTTCACCGCAAGTTCAGACGTGTCGTAACGTGGCATGGCTAGTGACTGCGTGCTGATTTTATTGAATCGTACAGACGTACCTACAGGTAGATTTAAGGTTTAGGTCTAGGTGAATATAAAAGAATTACTATAGGCATACAGAATGTGCTGGAAGTTATTGGGAAGCAGCAGACTATACATATGTGTCACGTATATTCAATAAACAAATGCTTCCTTACACACATTTTATAAGCGTGCTGTGAATATAAAAATATTTTTTTGCTTCTAAATAAAGGCGGCAGAGTTTCTTGTCGAGTTTCTTCGTACGGGTCAAATTTATTATTTTTCTTGTTATTAGTTGATTTGGAAATATTCTCTAACGTAAGTCAGCATTACATGATTTCATACGAGCCGCTGTTTATTGCTTTCGCTGTCATTTTTCCGTCTCGTCCATCCCGGAACATATCTCATTTTATTTTCGTCTTCTTGATCCACGTACATAAGAGAAATTTCATGGTGATATGAAGTACTCGAGCCGTGAAAGTGGAGCGACGAAAGGGAATTTATTATTGTGTTATGTCTCATACACGGTTAGGGCCCTTTTCCCGCCACGCGGGCCGGCGGCCGCGCGCGTCTCGCCTGCACGCGTGCGACATGTGTCCTACAGATTCATACAAGCTCGCCGCAAACCGCGCGCGTCACAGTTATTACCGTATTATGTATTACTTATCACAAAATTATTTATCCATATCCCGATGGTTTAGTGGTTAGTGAATATAATAGGTAAACCGGGGTTATGGGTTCGATTCCTACACGGTACAAATGTTTGTGATGAGCACTAATGTTTGTTCTGTTTGGGTGTACCGTTACCTATTTAGGGTATATTTAAAAATGTTATACG
This sequence comes from Agara belti belti, assembly GCA_018245935.1. Lineage (NCBI taxonomy): Eukaryota > Metazoa > Arthropoda > Insecta > Lepidoptera > Hesperiidae > Agara > Agara belti. Next base: position 22,375 of record DWEM01000004.1, read on the forward strand.
TAGTTTGTGTAGCTGTGTGGTGACAACGGTACCTACATAGTGGCATCTGCTTTCCCTCATTTGGAATTGAATAGTGTGTGAAAATGTCCTAAGATATTTGTTATTATTAAATATATTGTATATTGTGAAGTAAGCTTTAAAATTAATTGCTTTATTTTGTGCATTTCAATATATATCGCTTCTTCTCGATTTCGATAAGGAATGCTAATGTCAAGGCCGGTACCGGTATAAATCAATGATATACGTATATACCTATATAACATAATATACCTAATACAAATGCCAATGATTTCGGGGGGCTGGTGGGTGAGAATTCGATTCAATAATCATCTGATTTTATAGGAAATATTTGTTTATTAATGAGTTTACGAACATTTTTTTTATTTTTCCCATACGTATAACTAACGAAGATAATATTTTTTTTAATAACTTGCATATGATTTCAAACTAGGCGGAAACTATGGTAACCAGACAAGGTAAACACGCATATGTACATATATAGATTTCCCAATATAGAATTTTAAACTCAGACAGAACAAACATTTGTGTTCGTAAAACAAATCAATAAGTTGTTTTAAGAATTTTAATGAGAATTTTAATTGGACCTTCATTTGCGGTAGTGGCCAGTTCTAACCACGTGGTTCGCTTTTTCGCTACTTCTATAAGGTAAAGGTCTTTCAATACAAAAAGTTATGCGTATTGTCAATGCAGTGGGAATATCACTTTAGATGTAGCGTTCTTTTGTTATTAAATGCAACCTACTTAAACAGACACAGTAAAAATGTTTTGTTAGATCATTCAATTTAAGGATTAATGTATTTAAATACACAATACAAATTAAATAAACTTAAAACTCATCGAGGCACCGTCAAAGTCTTTAAGTAGACAATAGGGGTGAAGTATTATTTAACTTTAATACACAGTTATTTTAATGCGCTAGTTAATATTGTGAGGTTACATTAAATTCCAAAATTAAATTTTCGAAGACGTGCGCGCCACCGGCACTGAAGCCGGCGGGTCAGCCAATGAACAGTAAATTCGGACATGCCGCGACACGTTGCGCATGAAGAACTAATGCCAAGGTCAGCCACCTAATAAAACGGCGACCATAATGTAACTAAACACATTATATAATTAACTCGCCAGTTTTACGAGACCATCTCTCGATTCGTGATATATGACCGCTATATCTCCTTCCTAAATTAGTTAATGCCGATTTCCATTTTAATTTAATTTATTGAATTTGTTATGACTAGGTTGTGGCCTTAAGCGCCGGTACTGAGGATCGCTCTTGACCTCAGCTGATTTTTAGACGTCTCCAATTTGACTGAATTATGCACGCGGGTCTACGAGAGGGTGTACCTCACAGCTATTTGGAAGGGCTGAATTAATTGCTGCACTTGAGAATTCGCGACCTTGAATACATGGTTCGGGTTTATCCCGAACACTCATTTACAGAACTACATAATTAAATACTTGAATTGTCAAGAATGGACTTTTACATAAATAATACACTTTTTGAAGACAAAAAGGAGTTTATGTCACTCTCTGTCCTATAACGTGGAAAAAATTCATGCAAATTCCAGTAGTTTTTAGTATGCGATTGATCCACAAATATTAAAATGAACAAAATGACAAATTTTGAGTATATAGAATTTCTTAGAATAAACTCAAAGTCACTTGCGAGAAATAAATTGTATTGCCTATAATTATTTTTGGTCCTCTAACATACCTATATTACATACCCTTGTAGCCAAATCAGTAGAATACGTACTTACATACTACACATGACAATTTGCCACCTTCATATAAATGGAACTTGCCTAACACGGGTCTGTGTAAGTTGCCATTTTACCAGGGAAGATACCAAAAAAATGGTATTTCCCTGAATGAAGGAATTTTATGTTTGTGACCCTTTCACGACATACTCTCTTATTATTCGTCATGCTAAAATTATGAAACTAAATTTAAAATATTCTAGTGTCCTGATTAATTTCAAAATTGTATATTTACCTATGGGTGTATCATAAGCGAAGAATTCCTTGACGACGCAAAGATCTAATTTTAATTCCAATGTTGGGACAAGTTCATCAGAACCTGATGTTCAAAAGTCACACAGTGGGTAATAGCTTAACATTTAAATATATGCTAAGCAGACGCACAACGTATTGGGTATATAAATCTGAGAAATACATATTCTAATCACAGTTGCCGGTACATCCTCGTAGACCACAAGCACATAACCCAACGCAAAAATGAAATACGTGAGTAATAAACAATCTCTTTTTCACACTCGTCGCTAAATCATCTTTCACTCGCTATAAAAAGACCCATCACGAATTTCTGTGGCTCAGTTGTAATAGGCACGTTTTAGTTAATTAGTCATCGTGAATGTCTACGCTGCGTCAGCAATTACCAGGTCCCAATGATGCTTACTTAAACCGGCATCTGTTAGAGACTATGTAATTTGTAAATAATTACAGCCCTTCTTCTACATATAGAAAACATTTAATTTGAAATAAAAACATATCAAGATCACTAACCGAGAGGAAGACTGTTCTGTCTCTCACGTTGGATCAAATTACACTCGGTGGGCTTTTTTCATTATGATTGGTTTAGTAGTTTTGGAGTTCATCGTGGACAAATAATTGGATATGGAATATTAGATAAATATAATCGACAAAAATATTAAACAAATTGACAAATTGGAAATAATCTCATGAATATTAAAGGCCGTGCTCAAATCAAATGTTGGTAATCGGGTGACATTTTGGATAAATTCATTATGTATGTAGAACATATAGATGTTGGAAAATGTTACTAATAAAAAATAATATCAAGCCAACATTTATAACAAAAACAGACTTTTAATTGTTCATTTAGGTTTTCATTATATCCAATGTTAAATGTCTCGTAAAAGAAAACATCGACAGTCTTTTCCCATTTTTAAATTATTAATTCTAACTTATTTCTATAAAATTTCTCCGGCAGTAATCATTATTATTGCATTAATATACAGAACATACATTTATATATTGATGGCTGCAACACGTAATATTCGACTGGGGAGCAGCGTGACCCATGGCTGACGAAAGCCCGAAACTTATTCCACCGCGCTGTTCCAGTAAGGATTAGCCGGGTTTTATTTTATAAGTATCTCATATTCCATCCTGTTGTATAATTCGTTGCTAATAATTTCAAATCCGCTCGCAGCAACACACGCTCTGTCGTAACGGTTTCTTAATCGGTCCACGCTCCCACGAGCGTTTTCTTTGCCGCGTTTCTGTCAATTATCGTTTAAAACTTCATCGGCCTCGCCGTCCATCACACTTATTGTTTCCAAATGGATTGCAATTTGCCACAGCACAGTATAATTATTATTATTAGCTCCACTGTGATTCAATCTTAAATTGCTAACGTGTCTCTCCAATACTCCGTCTTCGATGAAAGTAGAAAAGGCCGTAGTAGTTTGTAAATACCCTTGCCCGAAAATCTTTAGTCTGTGTCTACACGTGTGGTGAATACGCTCGACTGTATGTGTGTTTGTTCTCTACAGTTCATTGTTCTCGCCCTCGTCGCCGCCGTGGCTGTCGCTGCCCCATCCGACCCCAAAGACGCCACCATCGTTAAATACGTAAACGACAACATCGGAGTTGAGGGATACAATTACGCGTGAGTATTCTTTGTGTGTGAGAACTTGATTGAAAAGCCAGGGCTCATGGGTGTACTCTTACCAGATGTTCCATTGCTGAAAGAGATGTTTCTTTTAAAACGTTTATTGTTCCACTCCTAGACACGGCTATCCTCTGATAGATATAGTGTTCAGGCTGTAGTCTACCACGCAGCCCGAGTGTGGATCGGCACACTTCACACACCACAGATTCATTATACATTTTATAACAGTCTCTATGGTGTGTACGGTTTCCTCGCGGTGTTTTCCTGCACCGTTGTTGAAATAAATGTTTATATTTAAATTTTTAGGTTATAAAACACACGTATCGATCCAGATTTGAACCCAGCCCCTCTGTCGTGGTAGGCTTAATTTCAAACCATAAGGTTAGGCTAGGATTACTTTTCTATTATATGGTATCTATTTCAGGGTCGAGACGAGCGATGGCAAGTCCGTCGTAGAGTCGGGAGTGGTGAAGAACGTTGGCGCTGAAAACGAAGCGATCGAAGTCCGAGGATCCTACACTTACACCGACGACAAAGGCACCGTTTACACCGTCACGTACGTCGCCAACGAGAACGGATTCCAGCCCACGGGCGCGCATCTCCCCCAATAGACCAACCCCAGCACGATACGACCTAGTTCTAAGTCTCCATCGAGTGATCGACGTTACTGAAGGCTAATCCTGTCGTTGGTGAACATCTCCACGTTAATAGCGTATAGTGCAGAGATTAAATACCTTTTTGATACCACGATTGCTTGACTTTTATTCGATACATCATATAACATTAAGGAATGAAGGTCGCCTCGCGATGTTTTCCTTCTCTTGTGATTTAAAATATTTGAAAACGACATCGGAACCGCAACCGCCACTGTAAGTATGCTGTGGAATAGGAAAATAAATCCTTAACTGGATAAAGTAAAAAACATTTAGACAATAGAAAATACCGCGATTTCGAACATACATGTATCAAAGGAATGAAAATAAAAGGGATAAAACACGTGAAAGCTCGGAGCGGAGATAAGACAAAACTCATTCAGGTAAAGGCTTTCAGGGTAGCTCGCAACAATCCATTAGTGCACCTCGGAGGTACTCACTACATCAAAGTTAATCAAACTCCACAAAGGACCGAAAAAGGAGTCCATTGTGGTAAATAGTCTCGTAGGCTCCAACGCTGAGTGTATGCTCTATTTTCGCAATTATTTTTTATGTTTTTTTATTTGAGAAGAAAGAAAAAACTGCATTTCTCTACTAATGTTATAGCGCTAAATATGCTAAATGAATTATTGTTAAGTTAAAAAGAGCGCTGGAACTTGGCTCAGAACTATAAATAATAACTGTCGCATTATCAACTAAAAGCTATAGTTAAAATTATTATTATACCGTGCTGATTGCTCTGCACTTTTAGCAATTAATAGCTTCGAGAACAAAGCCGGAGAGTGTGGATTCGACTCCCATCTAGAAAATGTTTTATGAGATGATGAGATCAGATTATGATGAGTATTCTGCGTTTATCCCCATACAAGATTTCATGATGCAATACAAGATCCATACAAGATGAAAACCGCATTAAAATTCCTTGGGTATTTTGAAAGATTTAAGCGTACAGACGGCGGGAAGCGACTCTACTATGTAGAGAAATAGAGCAACCTTCCAAGATAAGCATTGCACACGAGTGAGATTACATCAGCGACTTCAAAGACGTTCTCATCCCGTACCGAGGTGTTAATGCATCCTTATTACTTAAGGTATAGGATATAGGACGACATACATGCACAATAGGATGGCTGAGGTGGATTTACTCGTACTCAATCTACCCTCATATGGAACGAGAGAGACATTAACAGAAGAGCCTGAAACGCCTCGGGTTCGTATGGTTTGAGACCCTGACTGCGAAACCGGAGGTCGCAGGTTTGATTCCCACCCACAAACGTTTGTGCGATGAACACATTTGTTTGTCGTGTCTGAGTGTATTAATATATCCATATAAGTAATACATTGTATGTATGTCCGATTATCAATTTTATTGTCGCTTCATTTGGAGTCAGATAGCTGAGTGTGGAATGTGCCAATTATTCATTGTAAAAAATATTAATGAACAAAATATTTGTCAATATAAGCTGCGAAACCCAATGACGCACCCTAAGCCTTACTCCCTTCGCGGGTGTTTCATAAAACATCCCCGGTTAAAAAAGGCACCTAACGTCCGGAAGGGCGGCGTGACGCCATATGCGCGTGATAGTGCGCGTTAATATTACAGGTGCGCATGATCTATTGGCTGTACGTGGTCCGTGCGACCTCAAGTCATAAGCTGAAGCGATATCGCTATAAACACCGTTGTCGTACGGAGCGGAGTGGTCGTAGCATAATGACAACGATCATTATATTTAATGTTGTTTTAAAACGTTCTGCAATGTTCATAAGGTTACTTTTATACTTCTTATTATGTTTTTTGTTTTTAATTCCACTTCTAACTGATTGCAAATAAAGCAATTGAACGTCTGTGTTATGGAACCAAACAGCTGATAAACATACATATATAATACCTATATAGATATTTTTATTACACCCGGACACAGTACAGACAAATGTGTTCATCACACAAATATTCGTCCTTCGTGGGAATCGAACCCATGACGTTCAGTTTGGCAGACAGGGTTTCTAACCACTCGACCAGGAAGCCAGTCGTAGAGCCGTTGGTAACAGCCGGTCACAGTCTTGCTTTGGCGTGTTTCGCTTGCACCAAGCGGCGGGCGCGTTAAGAAAGAACAGGCGAAATATTTGTTAACACGTAACACGTTATATTGGCACCGGCGCCGGTGTTGCCATGATTTATGAATTTCAATATCCTTTTACTTCGAATTGGAAAAGCGTCGAGCATATGTAATCATTATCATCGATCCACCTGATTGGACTGCCCTCGTGGTCTAGTGGTAGAGAATCTCTCTGTTATAAGCCAGATCGTGCGTTCGATTCCCGCTCACGACAAACATTTGGGTAATAAGTGTCATCTCGTAATATGACGGATTAACGTCATAATACCACGCTGGCTAAGTATATTAATGTATCTTTGTCGTACTTGTAAGGCGATGACATGACAAAGTTTCAAATTCGTTCCAATTTCAAATCCTGTAATAGGTTAAAGCGCGACCTATTTCGCGAAACAGACTTAACGTCTTCACCTCATTCCGGTGCCGTAATAAAAAGAAACTTTTAAGGTACAACGACATCAATCGCCCGTTATCTTGCGAACGCGCTTTACGATACTTGGCAAGTTTTTGCTGAACGACTGAAACTTTCAATTTTCCTGTCATTAAACGCCTCTTAACGCCGTGTGGCGTGAAAAAGAAAGGAGAAAAAAAAGGGAAAGAGATGCAGGAACAATCAAAAATTCGTTTCGTTTGATCGAGGGGAGTTTCCACTTGACGAATGCTCGGTATGTTTTTTTGGCGCGAATCCTCTCGCTATATTGCGCATGGAATTTATTGTCTGTGCTCGATTTTTTAATCTGTTTCATGGCGATATTGCTAGGTTTGCCTCTGCGAATGGTACATCGTCTTCTAAACCTTTTTTTTCTTTCTCAGATCATAAGACAATTTGGTGGGAATAACCTGTGCTTCTTCTGTTCGCTTCGGGTGAAGTGGCGTCGAATAGAAAGGATTGCAGTTAAGAGCTTTCCCATTGACCTTATTCTGTAAATCCTTCAAATTCGTTGAAAAGTCGAGAGTTCGCTTGCAAACAATAGTCATTAGAATCAATCATTATACATATATTTACGGAAAACTCAGTACACATATCCTCACGATGATTTACTTTCACCGTTAAACCCTGTAATATTTCATCTCAAAACTTCCCATTGTTAATTTTACCCAACATATGAAATAATAATTTATTAAAATTCATTAATTTAATCTAAATTGATATAAAATGATGTATAACACTGGCCTCTATTTAATTCCACACATTTCGAAAAAGGAAACTAAACAAAACAAAACGTTCGAAATTCGAAAACAAACCCACTCTAGAAATGTGCCGAGCAAATTGAATAAGAAAATTTTATTTTTACCTTTTCGGCAAAAAAACGGAAAAATAGAGAGGAGGTCCCTTTTATTATACCTCTATTAGGATAGGAATGGGCATCGAATTGGCTAATAACCGTTCTATCAGGTGAACGGAATTCACTTTCATTCGCTTCCCCGCGGCCTAGAGATGGGAACTATTCCTACTTACGGAACCTTATAACCTTACCGAGATTTTGGTGGGTTTTAAGCGCCTTTAAAGTACATTGATCGGACCCTTGGTAGTTAATGTACCAGCACGTCAAGTTTCCCGTTTAGGACCTATATCAAATTCGCAGTACGTAGCAAATACTTATAAATAAAATATCATTATTAATTTCCTGTATGGATAAATAATATTGACACTTGGCGTTTTGTTCTATGAATAATCTCAAGTAATTAAAAAAAAAAGTCGCGATATTAAAATCGATATCGGCAAAGTCTGTTCCCATCTCTATTGTTATTCGTAGCAAAACTTTGTCCACCTTGATAGCTGTTTTAGTGCTTTCCCACTTGTCCTCGGCAGTTGTGACCGTTAGCACGCTTCTGAGAGTTTTGGAAGGAATTTGTATTCTATAGATGGCTTTTGATGAGCACTTCGGCATAATTAAGTAAGCGTGTACAAAGGGCGGAGTAAATAAACATAATTTTTAATGTATTAGGTTACGTGATTAGGAGAACATTGTATTTTTTGCAGCGCTTCTTATTGGAATACAAGGCTATATTTCGGTCCCACTATTAGACATGGGTTCGAGGCATACTCGACCACCCTGCCTGCAGGTTTGTGGAGACATAGGTTAGTGACCAACTCGTGTGTCGAATAATTTTAACAGCCTTTAAAGCTTGCGACGAGGTTTATCGATTGTTAGCTTAGGGTAACGACCTTCCCGACTACTGAAATAGCCCTCCGGAGGACGGTCGTGAGAATTGAGAGAAAAGTACATCTATGAAGGTATAAACCCAAGTTTCTAGGTCACTAATTATTATCATTTGTCTTAAGTGCTTAAATCGCTATTAAACCTCCGTTTTGTTCTGTTTCGTTTCATTCTCTGAGGTGAAATCGTGCCAGCGGCGGTATAGAGATTCAAGGAAAAAGCAAAGTACGATCGTTGTACATACGAAAACATGTCACCTAAGGGGTATGGGAATCCCACCTGCAGTATCGCCCATTTGCATACAAATGCGTCCTTATCCGCTTGTTTGCGCTCGCTTTGTCGCCCATCCGACTCAAATGTACTGAGGTAACTTATACATTGGCTCTCGTGGATAATAGAACAAATTTTATTAATAACAGCAACTACCCAGCATTTCCAATGATCCGTCCTGGAGCAGCGTGGTGGAATATGCTCCTAGTCTTTCGCAATTGCAGAAGAGCCGTGCCCAGTAGTGAGAAGTAAACGGGCTTGCAGGCATATACGATTTTTTTTTTGGTGTGAAATTATCGATGTATTTAGATTTTTTTTACATGTACTTTATCAGCAGTTTGGTGACAACACATACCTACTTATTCTGCTTAGGATTGGATAAAGATTCCCTTGTAGGTTTATATGCCAAGATTTATGTCGTTTATTCGTTTTTTAAAAATAATTACGATACCAATGTTATAAAATCTAGCTAAAAAAGTTAGTCTTCAAGCGTGCACATATGGGTGACACGCAAATTAAAATAAACCACCCTCGGGGTTGACCTGAAAGTTGTACAAGCGGGGTATAAATTCAAACGCTAGGAACGAATATTTTTTCCCCAACTGAGCGCTCAGGTGAACGTAAATCACTTGTCTAGACGAGTTTTATGGCTTTGCTGATGCACGCACCATAACATAATATAAGCACTTTATTGTATTGGATTTTGCCTCGGCTGTACCGGAATACCGAATCTGCTTTTTGATCTCGTTTATTGTTTATCTCATCTCCCGTCTCAATCGGATCGTTAATGTGATTGAACATTTTATTACCGCGCTCTGCGGAGTGCGATTACTTAATAATAGGTCATTTTTAAATGACAGTAAATAATAAATTATATCAAAGTATTTTAAATAGCTTTATCCTTTTAAGTTCACGTTTCTTTTTAATGCATATGCAGATGTAATTTGAATATTCATTGTTTAATTCGCTTAATGAATGCATTTTCACACTAAAGGATAAACTATCATAAGCGGAACAAAATAGTCAGCGCCTAAAGTTTCGCCAAGTAGTACTGTGCAACGGCAAGTAAAGTTCAATATCGGACATAATGTATGCAAATGACCGCGGCCGGCCCGAGAGGCGTCCAAATGTGGAGTCATAGATCACAAACCTTTTCTTCCAATTCACAAATTCCGGCCGCACCGCCCGCATAAACAAGCGGCGTCACAAGGTGTGTTATAAAAAATAAAGTGCGATTTATTAAAGGGCGCAGTCGCCAGTCGGGTCACGTACGGCCGGCCAGATTCGAGCGCCCACGGAGGTATGTTTCTCCTTTGATATAAACTTTCCTATACCCTCTTTCTATATTGAAATCGGAGGGAAACTATTGAACATGCCCGGACGTGTTCCTATTTGTAGTGCGGGCCTGCGGTGGCCAGGTGCGGGTTCCGTTTTTTATTACGTTCCGAGACGAAACAAACTTGGATTTAAACATATTTGGTTAATTTCTTTTGCTCGCCATTTTATTACTAAGATGCGATTCGACCAGTAACGAAATTTTTATTTATGTGTTTTTGAAAATCATTAAGGTCATGTAGGTATACGAGCCACATATTGTATGTGAATTTGACACAATTTTGAAACTATCGCCTAGTAAAAGTAAGATTATTATGCTACAACCCTGTATCATTTAACACTGAGATACCTAAAAGATAGTTATTCAGATTGCGAACAGATTTTATTACGCACCGAACCCGAGGAACGTAAAAAGAAATTGATTCAGTCTATCTAATTCTACACTATCTGTCAACAACATTATCTTAACCTTATACGGTCGGGGCCGGATCATCCCGGTACCTGATGCGCCGTCACGTCCCGCACTTTGAATGGCAAATCACGAAGGTAGACCTTCGGGGCCTCTGAGACCCCGTATGAAAATAAAATGATTGCGACGGGTTCGAGGCGCTGTATTAAAATATTCCCAGAGGCTGGGGATATCTGCGAGCACCTGATGTTTGCGTGAAATAGTTTTGTCGGCTTTTATACATATTTTGAGTGATAAATGATTCTGTGAGAGAGTTTTATGACCCTTGCATTTATTATATTGGACATGTATATATTTGAATAAACTTTTCTGTTGTTCTGTTTTTATTTTAGATGTTATCTTCTACTGGGCTCCTTGTATGTATTGCATTGTGGCTACATATATAATAACAGAATAATAATATTGCTTTGCAAATTCCGATTATATTAATCTAGGCGGAACCCCGAGTAGCAGGTGAAGGGTTGTCGTAATTAATGAAGTCGGCATTGTTTAGCATGAATTTAAGACTATCCGCGTTAGATTAATGAAGATATTCGGCTAGATTTACACAAATATATACAAGGCGATTATTTCTGCCAGGGTAGACAATACCTGTACAAAATTTGCTCTACCAATACAAACTACCATTTTGTGACTTGCTTAGTAAGACCCTTCTTACAGGCGAAGTTACTGTACTGTAAACAATCTATTTTTAATAATAATCGAAATATTGTAAAACAAAAATAAATTGCTAGTAATGTATGTAAACAAAACCAAAAATGCACTCCGTTGTAGACAACATTTTTGTTTGTTAAAGCGGAAAATAAAACAACCTGTATAATACCTTGAACAAGGTACGGTCCCGGGGGTAGTTGAATAAATTACGCCGAATAATTCCCGAATTACCATTTTTAATCTGCGCCGAGATGTTACGCGAATAAATTAGATGCTCCCGTAGCCGAGATCGTAGACAAATGATAAGTATGTCTTTATCTGAGGTGGGGTTGCATCGAGCGGCGATGAAAGGGGTGACTTGAGATTTTACGGATTAACACTTATAATAAGGGCTGTTTAATGTATGTATCGTTAAAGTGATATCGGAAGTGGTATCATCGTCACACTTGTACAGAAGCAACGCATCTGTGACCGACGTTTGATGAGAATTAACGAATGCTATCCGATATATGATTTGGATGATTTAAGATGCTTGTGGTTTAGGATAAAAGCACCCATTTATTAATATACCGAACGATTGAATTACACATTTAAACCTATCATACGTAAAGGCTGAATTTCATTGAAACCATGTAATGTTTCAGAATAAATATACTACTATGTTAATTTTCAGATCATAAACTATCTGTAAGAAAAATTGTACATAAACACAAACAAGGATCAAACAATTGTATAAACTTTCACTACGATAATATTTTGCGAGTGAAACAGCGGCCACTATAGGCTCATTTCACCACCTAATATGTCCCGCGAGAACCTTTGGCCGCTGTATATTTGTCGTATAAAACCTAAATCATCGGCCGACGCGCCTCCGACCGGCATTAACTCAGTTCAAAATGAATGACCGCTAATAGACACAGAACGCAGGCAGTTGGAATACGGTAGGAAAGCAACGCGAAATGTTGGAAACGACGCGACCGCGACATCCGCGCCCATTACCGTACGTCACCCGGTCATTTGTTCCGAGCATCACTCACCTGCCCGGGTGATGTATCGCCCGCTTTATTGCTGCATTCCATTATTCTCTACTAGGATAATAGTCCAGCTACGCTGACGCCGCTACGCATTGTGCTTTTTAAAAGCCTAAACGAATAGCACAAAGCCGAAGAACGATAACTGAAACGTGCATGACCTTCATTAAGTGAATGTTAACTTTATCATACTAATATTATAAAGAGGAAAGATTTGTATGTGTGCATGTAACGAATAGACTCAAAAAGTACTGGACCGGTTTCAAAAATTCTTTCACCATTTGAATGCTACATTGTCACTGATCAATATGGGCTATACCAGCTTTTGCCCGCGACTTCGTCCGCGCGGGTTAGTGTCTTAATAAACAGTGTGATAGGAAATTAAAATTCTGCCCAAAGTCACTATTCCACGCGGACTAAGTCGCGGACAAAAGTTAGTAATAAATAAAACAATTTGAATTTGAATTGGAATATTTATAGAATATAATAGTAACCATTTCCATAATGTTATAGATAACTCTATTACAATTTTAATGCATGTTAAACGGCCTTCAGTATCTACTCAGAGAGACATTACGCGCTAAGTAGAGTAGGCAATGCATGCTGAGATACGCGTTTGTACATCACTTCGCCATTAGAGGCGCACGTATGCTGAGAGCTAGCTCTGATTGAGATCTAATTTGTGTGCCTACACTCTAAGGCTGTGACTGGTTTTTATTGGATTGCGCTGCATTTTTATCTTCCCCTTCATTGATTTATGAAGTATTTTACAAAAACATAACGTAACATCACGCCTGTATTCCCCGAAGGGGCAGGCAGAGGAGTGTAGTACACCTCCACATTTCACCAGTTACGTTTACGTACAAAAATATAACTATTATAATAATAGGTTCCGGCTCTACAACTGTACGATTCCAGCTACCGTTTAGAAAGTCTGTCGTGTATCAATCAATAAACGAATTTGTTTGCCGTTTTTAAGTATCATTGTAACTTCATGGGGAAAGCTGTGTGTGAAGTCTACCAATCCGCACTTGGCCAGCGTAGAATATGGCCTTAAACTTGCTCATTATGATAGCGGATTCGCGTCCATATTTAGAACATTATAGCGATTGAAAACAGCAACTGTAATTGAACATAAATAATAGTCAACCTTTTTCGCTTATAATCTATAATCAATAGACAACTGTGTTAGAACTTTCTTATCGGGGTATTAAACGAACGTACATCAAGGTGCGGTGACACCGGAGCGATATAGCAGAACGATCGCCTCCAAATGTAACGGCCGCCGTGCGCTCGTAAAGCGCTCGCTCGGAACGCGCAGATACCGTCCGATCTGGGATTACCAGGGACCCGGCTGCGGCACACCGGGGGACAAAGAAAAATTATAATTACGAGTGTTAACTTTAGTTTTAAAATTTTGTTGTGTGCTCAGCTAGCCTCTTGGTCGAGTAGCTAAAGAACCTGATTGCGGAGGAGAAACCGGAGGTCGTGAGTTCGATTTCCAAATAGGACAAACATTTTTGTCATGAGCACATTTAATTGTCCGCTGTCTGTGTGTGTGTGTGTTACTAAATAATTCATAATTTTCATTATGAAATCGCTCCAAACGCACTCTTTTCATGTTTGTTATATTGTTGTTGGCAGATTGCTAATTTTAATTTTATTATGTACGCATTCTGTATAAATAAATTATTCTGTTTGATCTCTTTAATGAATCAAAAACATGGACATCTCCTTGTGTGTACCGAATTTTTTTCGCTACCTTATTTTATGGGGATTATACGATCAGCCTCCACCTTGTAAACACATACCCAGGTTGGACATTGCAAACATCACTTACATATTCTTCACTGAAACGCAACTTTATCACATTAGGCGTAAGGTTGAAAATTGCTCGTCTCAATTGTAAAACAATTGTCCTTGTGGGGTGGAGTGGGGAAAATTGACTTACCCTAGATAAGGATAGTAATAGGCAGTGTTTTTTTCTTGCCAAATTACGTTTCGACGTTAACTGCATCATTGTTTACCTTTGTTTTGGTATACAAACCTTATTTAGCTCGATTACCGAGTATAAGAAAAGCTGAACCCATATTCTCTTGTATTTATACAATTTTTTTGGGAATTTCCTACATTATATATTTCTTGTACGTACCATTAAATAATTAAATAAGGTATTTGCAACAATGGTTGGGACATTTCTTTTCTTTTGTGTTTGCAGGTACTCAGTGCATTAGGAATTTTAAGCTACCACTGAAAATCTAGACCTAGAAGAATCTAGACCTATTCAAAAAGAATACGCGATATGACAGAAGTTAGCATCAATATTGATTTCTTCGAAATGCTCGATTTGAATTCGAAATCTTTGAATCGACATCCTCTTTCAAAAAATTTCACAACAATATTAGGAACAGCCTCATTTTGAGCGATGTAGGTTGATGGAATTTATTTATTGCTAATGCCATGTTGATTCAGTGGTTACTGGGCCTGTAAGCTAAAAACATATTCGTGGGTTCGATTTTCACCCATGTATACAACTGTTTTTTTTTGTTTTGCTGGCCATAGTACACTTTCTGTAGTTTGGGATGAGAGTGCTGTTGTGATGTGACCCAGGCTATTATTAATATCCTGTTATCCTGTCCTTACTGATACAATGAACCGGGTCCTTCGTAATGGGCGATTAAATAACTGCACCGATCCAATGAACCTCCCATACTTTATACCTATGAGTTCACGGCTCATTGGCTGCCCTATATATCATGGTGACATACGATTTTTCCTGTTTATAAAGGTCAGGCATTCTGGCGAACTCAAAGTGAGATACGCTGCTGAAAAAGACTGTGATGCGATACAATAAAATATGTAAGTATCTTATCTGTTTGAGTGAGTGATGAAAATGGTGATGATTGAAATCACGGCAGCCATTCTTCATCTACCACCAATCACGATAAATGGATCTTACTTGGTGTACTAGCTTTTGTCCTGCAATATGATTTTTGGTCCATATTACACCAAAAACAATGTAAGTGTGGTGGGCTTTTTAAGTTTAGTCACTATTTTCATCTATATCCTCAACTTTTGTCATCCGGCGACTAACTTATTACTATCGAGTTTGCGCTCCGCTGCTCGCCCGCCACCTAACCGTCAGGTATGATTTAACCGTGCACTGAATTTGACACTAAATTGAACCTAAGTCAGCGTGGATGCCTTTGAAAATGTATCTTTTAGTTTTATTTATTAAATGTGTGTGTAATTTTAATCGAGATATATCACTTACACGTTGAAGGGATTTGAGAGGATGCACACGGAACTAGTTAATAATAAAATACGAGATTGTTAGGTTGGTTTATCTTTTAAAAATTTGTTCAAAAATTTGATTACATTTTAAAATGTCAAATAGCTACATATTATATTGACGAATCACCATTGTAAAGGTTTGGTAGACTGAGATTAATTTTTATGTACGTATTTAACTAGCCCCTTGGTGCTGTGGTAATTGAACTTCCCCGATGAGTCAGAGACTGTAGGTTCGATTCCCACTCAAGAAAAATATTTGTGAACTTGAACATTTGATGTGTATCTACGCATAAAATATTCTGTCTGTATGTAGATTATGAGATATCTAGTTACCGTAACACAGGTTATGCCTAATTTGAGTTCAAACAGCCGTGTTTGTTTTAAAGCACCACAATTTTTACCTAATATAAATGCACTACTTCGTCTACGATAAGGCCACAGACAACTAAATCTTCTTACTCAGACCAAAGACAAATTTATAATCATTGAATTCCCGCTTCAGTAGGCGCCACTGCTGGCCAGGTATGATTTAGGACCCCAGGCGCAGACAGGGCCAGTAAATTACAATCTAGCTTCCCGTAAACTGTTATTGAGGAAACTTTCTTTATTGGTATTCATTGAATTGTAAATTCACAAAAAAGCTACTGCGGTCGGTGTAATAAGATAAAAATATTTTATGACTTGAAACTTAAATAAATAGAATATTGTTGGTTTCGTTAATAGGTTCCGATCGAATACGGTTTCTTCATTAAACCCTATAAGTTGGTTTAGTGAACGTTGAACGTTTAATTTCGCCCACGCAAATAGAATAGATAGAGGCTATTAGCGAACTCGAGCCGATAGCCGCAGCCAATAAAACTTTTTCGATTAACACCTGCCGCGACGCGCGTGCGACTATACTGCTAGTGGCTACGTTCATTACCGCTAAACTTTCAGAGGGTTGGCGTGTGGAATTTACTTTTCGGCGGATTTCCAATTTTATATCTCTATATAAGAGAACAAATGTGAACAAATTATTGCTCTATGTACTCTACATAAAAATAGAAAAGCACTATCCAATACTGAGTCGGTTTGTCAAAGAAATAAATACATAATTGAGTATTAAATTCGGTTAAAATTAGTATTAAAACACCAATTAAAGTTAGTATTGTCGCATATCGTGAGCAAAAATAAATGCATAGCTGCACATAATTTGCTTAAAGTGTCAAATAGATTCAAGGTGAATTACCAGGTGCATTAACATGCAGGGGAGAGTTTCTGCATTACGGGCGGCTCGTCTGGACTGCTAAGGAGGGTCTAATTTGTTTCTGAACAAATAAGAACGTTTTTATTACTCCAAGGCGATATTAAAGTCTTCCCGAGGGTTTAATATGCGGAGGAGAATATAATGTGTATGAAACGGTCAAATTGAAATCTACAATAGTTGTATATTTTCTTCTTAGACTTTCAGGGCGTTTACATAAGTTTTGTACGACATGGAAAAGTATGTTCCTTAAATCTTGCGTTGGTGATCCAGTAAATAATACTCTTCAAATATAATACTCTTTTAGAGCTAGGCGAGCAATCACTTTGACCAATACACCCCATTTCCACGCGGCGCTCAGAATCACAGCACGGAAAATCCAATACACCTAGCTCACTATCATTAACTAGCAGACGCTTAACCCGCCACGGAGTCAATAGTTCAATATTTACGAGTTCGGGGCCGGAACGACCCCTAGTGTGGGCCAACTATCGGCTCGATGGATTCCATCGTATACTTAAAAGTAGCTGTGTTTCATACTATTTCTAAGTTAATTGCATGATAAAGTTACCTTGTTATGTATTTGATGTGAACGGAAAATACATATTTCGGTGGACTAGGACACGATGTAATACTGATTTGACATTTTATTATTTTTAAATAATTGGCACTTTGTTTTATCCGTTTCTAAAACTGATTACAAAAATAATTTTGAAAATTAGTACCAACAAGTTATATGGAAAGGTCAATTAGCACTAGAATTGTATAATTTTCTTACCGTTAAACAACTTGAAGTCGCTAATTTATTGGGCATACAGCCTTAACTTGTACGATGTAACATATTACTCGCATGCCAAAGTTGTAATAATCATTCCAATATGTTAATAACTATTGAGACAGAACCAATTTTTGGGATGAAAATCAATCATATGAAAAATAAAGTTAATAAGTAAGGTTGGAAGAACACTCAAAGGCACTTGAGGTACCGCAAATCGTCGACAGAAGATTTTACTTTTTATCCTGAAGGTTCGGATTCGAACAGCGTATTCACTACAATAGCGAATAAAATATTGAATACTAGTATACCT
>DWEM01000005.1:0-39549 GCA_018245935.1 Agara belti belti
ATTTCATACTCCTCCGTCCGCGCGATTTTCGTAAAAAGGGATCATAAGTTTTCGCTTCACGTATTAATATATAGATATATACCTACTAATATGTTTAAATCAGGGAAATTAGAAGAAGGCATACCAATTAACTTATATTGGAACTGACTACTGACCGTGTTATCGAGCATCTTCAACTCCTTATGCATCAGAGCAAATCTGGTGACGAGCACTCTGAAAGTGGACTCCACAATGAACGTTTCAATCGCTCGGTTTGCATTCGTTCCCTGACCGGCGCCGAAGTTGGTTGCGTAGCCAGCTTGAAGGTGGCTTATATCCGGAGACTTCGTGTAATTACGTTTTTGTTGATCTGTAATTAATTTCATACCCATTTGTTCTCAAGTCCATAACATAATTGACGGGTACTTCGGAAAGTGTATAAAAAAGCCAATATTTGGACATACTTGCATTACTTTGACAAGGATTTAAGAATGTTAACAGGAGTGCCGATTATAAGCAAAACGTTTAAGTTCCGCGATGATATGAGTTTCAAATAATTCATCCCAAAAGTTCAATAATTAAAAAATGAAATGAACTTACTCATCGGCGAGACCATAGAAGCTGGCTCAGCGCAGAATCCGATGGTAGAGTGTAGGTTATCTAAAACTTCCCGGATCGGGGAAAATTTGGTCATTTCCTTGAGCCTTTCGGTGAATTTGGCCACGCAGGCGGAACGCAGCTGGCGGAGGGAGTTGCGCGCTTGGACGCGGAGACATTCCGCCTGCGGGCCGCGCAGCGCCGATGTGCAGCCGTGTGAGCAGCCCAGCTGCCGGAGGAGTCTGAAATAGGGTTTATTCCGTAAATGAAACAGTGACAGCTTTTTATTAATAACTAATGAATAACTAATAATAACTAATGAGATAAAATTAATGAACATAATGAATTAACAAAGATATTGTAATATTTACAAGTCTTTGGATAAACACATGGAACGTAGTTGTCGCTGAGTCCAACTGACCCATTTCAAGGTCTCTATGTTCACATACAATATAGTTTACTTTATATGTCATGTTTTTTTAAATTGTGCATTTGAGTCAAACAACGTACGAATAAACGTACATTTCTTTATTTTGTATTAACAGTGAAATTTTATGTCATATGAATATGAAAAAGTAAATTAGTCACCTTAGGATAATATGCATTATCATATAGTACGGACAGTCGAAGTTCTCTTCCTCTTTTGACTTATCTTTGTGGTCTCCGCTCTCGACGTTGGTAGAATCCTGGCTGTGTGCCCCTGGGATCCCGGAGTCCCTTTCCTGTCAAAGTTAAATCAAAGTATTAATCACATTGATAAAATTCAACATTTGAATTGCACGCTTTAAACGATTTACCTTACTGTCCTTGTCTTTATCCTTGCTAGGAAAATCAGCCAAGGGATCGACGGCTTCTGGTCTCGGATCTTCGGACGTATCGGACTGCCAATTCTTATGGACGCCGATTTCCATCAAAGTGTCGACTAAGTTCAACATTACTTCCATGACCCGAATGGTGATGTAGAAACTGTCCATCGTGGACACAGTGTAAACTGCCTGAGATTGTAAAAGTACACATTGTTATGTATTGTATCATTAAATAACCCGAAAAACGGCTTCTTAAAAAATTTCTATAAACTTTCTGGTGATGGATTTGTGAAGTAATGAAAAGCTGTTGGGAATGTGTATACAAGGCGAGAATTTGAAAAAACATATAAGTACACAATTTAAATGACAGAATATATTATATACATAATTGGAAGACAGATAATCTATAAAGTTTATATTAAAATGTACCTTAAGAACGATTTGAAAGTCGATATCTCCGTCTTTAGTGATATAATAAAGCGAGCCAGGAGCCTCTTGTATTTCCTCTACGACATAGGTGATGTTAGAGTCGGTTTGAGATCGCGTTAGACTCGGCTTCCGTTCAGGGGTGGGAATGTGTTGTGAGCCTTGCATGCTAACCGAATCAATTTGAGACTCCATTGACCCCTAAAAAAACGAAACACTATTTGAAGAGTATATCCGTTAAGTTAACAATACATGTAAGAATGTTACGTAGAACACCAAAGCTTAGGTTGAGCTCTCTCTGGTGTGTCAAAACGAGCGCAGGATATTTTTTGTCCCCCGGCTGGACAGTTCCTCTCATAGTGAGAAGGTTTTAGGGCTATAATCTAACACGCTAGCGAAGTGCAGATTGGCAAATTTCACACACCCCATATTGATAATGGAATACTTGTTTGTCTTACTTGTCTCGTTTTCGAGAGGTAGTCTGGGGAAGGCGTAGGCGTGTGTTCGGTCACAGTTATGATCGGGTTCTTTTTTTTCTGCGCGTTGGCCGGCATCGCACTGGCAACACCGTGAGCTCTTTCCGTCTTGATTTCGCCTATGTATCTGTAATAATACATCATCATTGTGGTTTACATTGAAACGGTTAATTTCATTAGTTGAGTTTATTTGGTATATTTTTACGAAACTTTAATGGTTTCATGCAATACTATTAAATAGTCAGGTTCGAAAGGACTACCGTTTTTTACCTTTGCACTTCGGTGCCTCTGAATGTCCGTATCTACCGTATTATAAGGTCAAAAGTGATATCACATAAATAAAATCTTATACAGAGTGTTCACTTTTTATATTATCATTTATTTAGTAGTAGCATGCGGTCAGTTTATTCGACGAAATTTCGTGAGAACATGCTAATATATGAACACACAGTAATAACGACGTGCTGTTGTGACCCATTTTGAAAATTGCTCGATTAATTTTACTGAAGCGTTAATGTGCCAAATTTGCCTATCGACTACGTTATCTCGCTAATCTATTGACGTACACGTCTACGGTTACGTTTTTGTGAAACATCGGGTATAATGTTATTTACAAAACGGCATTTATATACAATAATAACGTGTGCGTGCATACTTTGACGACAATCGACTTTTTTAAACACTTCGAAATTACTAATTTTAAGCTTACTTTACAACTCAATGGTTATGAATTCCTTTTAGTTTCAAAGTCTAGATTATGTACAAAAGGAAACTATAGTCTAGGCGCAAACAAAATTAAGGCGCGGTACTATTTGAATGATATCGGTAGTGAATCATCAAATTTGCATCTATGTATGTAACGAAGCGTCTACTATCCTTGGAATATTACTTGTCGACTTACCCATTGGATGCTAGCTCATCAATCAAACAGCTAGCGACCATATCGTTCGTCCAGAACATAAGTGTACGGGATTAAGCGTCAATAACACGGGAGAGAGAAAAAATACATTTTTAAATAGAAAATCACCGAGAAATCGTGTACGTAAAAAATCATGCTGTGCCTGAAGATATAAATAGATTAATTTTGAAAACAAAAATTTCCAGGTACAATTTTAAAAAAAATCCTTGAAAACCTTGAAAGAGTGTACAAGCGTATTAGACGTTAGAGTATTCAGCCGAGATATTATTAAAACCTACGCTCAAAGTAAAATGTAGTAATTAGCTACGAGAAAATAACCTGTTTGCAATTTGATGATCATCTTTTCAATTTAAATAGGTACAGAATTCTTAAACTAAAACTACGAAGATAAATTTGAAAAGATTAATAAAATAAACATTTACATATTGCATTTCTAACACTATACTCACCTAAGGCTTGGCATGCTCTTTCCTTTAATGAGATTACATTGTAAGGAGTCCCCAGTAAGTATGTGACCCATCGCAGGGAAGTTGCTACCTAAGGCAGAGTTGGGTCTCTCGTCTGGGTTGTCTAGGCTTCTGTGATATTCCTGAAACAGGCATATTATTAATTTTTGTTAATTAACTGAAACATAATAAAAGCAATGATGAAAAAAAAATAAGTACAGATATCATTCTTACTGCAGTATGGAAACTGAATTTATGATCATCTTGGCCTATTTTCTCTAAAGCTTTTTCCGACTTGGATAAAAGTTTAGTTTCCACAAAGGCCTTCAAATCGGCCATTTTCATTTTTCGTTTCACTTTTTCGCTGGCTCTTCTAGTCATTACAGTTTCTTCTTCAATCTTTGGCACTGTAGCGAATGGCGCCTCCGTTATGGGCGATATATCTTTTGCCTCGGGTACTTCTATAAAATTCTTTAACGAGTCACGGTCCTTCATTTCCGGGCTCTGGTATATCGACACTTCTATTTTTGGTATGGGTAATGAATTGCTTCGTTTTCTTGGTTGAACATGTTTAGACATATCATCGCAAATATCACGAAGTCTAGAAAAAAAATACCACATAATTTGGCAAAAATACAATATGCTAACTTATTAATTTTGTTATTGTCTCACTACATTGTATAATAACAGAAAATATAATACCTGTTGTATAGATAATGTAAGGCCCAGTATACACCCTCCTCCTGCCACTGAGTGGTAAACAGACACCTCAAAGTGGCGACATCTAGAAAAGTTGCCGCGGACACCTGCAATGTTTGTTAAAAATCGTTGCATAGAAAATTTCAAAACAATTGAAAACGAACATATTCGAGAAAAACTTACATGTACTTGTTTAGCAGAAGGAGCCTTGTCTATGGATGTTGGAGTGCTCTTAAGGCCGGGTCCACCCCCTCCACTGTCCGTCAAAGACTCTTTATCTGAGGAACTTATAATATACACAATGAAACATCAAAATTTAATATAATTTCATAATTATAAAGTAAAACATGGATAAAAATACCTCATTTTAGTTATTGGTGGCAGAGGTTTGATACCAGGTAGCACTGGCTTAGCGCTGTCGGGTTTGCGCATTTGAAATAAACTTGGGTCTGCTGTATAAACAGTGTATGTCCCTTTATTCGCTCCGATATAGTTTTGCTCAGATGGCAGGCGGTAAATAAACTGAAAGGATATACTTGTAATGAATAAATGAATGATAATAATAATAAATGAATAATATCACAAGATTGATCAATGAATCGGTTTCATAGAGGAACTTGACAAAACTAGCAGTTTGTTGGCGATAGAATACATGTCTGTCACAGAATAAGAATCAAAATAAAGAGATTTTTTTAACCTAATTACAAACCAATAGGCTGTTTAATGTTTAAAAAATATACAATAGATACCACATGTTCTTCCTCAGTGCTTGAACTTTCTTCTGGAATTGTTTCTGGAAAGATTGTATCCTTCGGTGAGGAGATCCAAGGTTCGTCTTCCGTACTGGCCTGTTTCGATGGGGCCTCAGATTGCGAAACAGACACATGTTGACTTGGGGGGCTACCACTTACACCCCCGTCTTCTTTTGCTACTTTACCTAAGTAAATGTTTATTACAATTATGTGCTTTTCACAGACTATTGGGGTTATGCAGTAAAAGTTATATAGTTTATGCTACTATATTAGAGATTATTCTTTAATTAATTATGGAAATTTTTTTTTCCTAAATATGCATGACAAATTTTTAGATAACATCATTACTTGTATTAATTAAAATTATTTTAATAAACTACAAGAAAAAGAAAGAAAAAAAAGGACAGTTTAAATGAAAAGTGATATGAGAGTAAATAAGAGATTCCTTTACAGCCACTTACACCCTACAAATATATCCTCTGACTGATGTCTCTTCGAGTATTTGCCACCCAGAGGTTTGGGCTTAGGCTTAACAAGTGTGGTGAAGCATGCGGCGTCTGGATGACGAAATTCCCACAATGCCTGCCACATTTTAAGTCCATTTTCCAATCGATAGTTGTTTGTAAAATCTGATTCTTTTAGATGTTGTGATATTGGGGCAAAGAGGAACACGAAAAGCTGGAAAAAAAAATCAAAGTATCTGTATGTTTCAATTCTTTCTGATTGTAATTCCAATTTATTCATGAATGAGAGAAAAACTTTCTTGATTAAAAGTATAATATATTCTGATATCAATAATAATAACTCACAGTCATTGTGGGTATGGAGAACAGGTAGTAGAAAGGATTGGAAATGTACTTTTCATTGTCATAATCACTATCAGCACATTCATCTGAAGCGTCCAGCAGAATCCAGTGCAACGTGTATAGGAGCTTGGTTTCTACGTTGCCCAGGGATTGCATATTGTCTTTTACTCTATAAGCAAAGACATAGTAAATGATTAGTCATTTGAATATATGAGTGATTGTGGTTTAAGAATTTATTTCTCAAAATAATAACAATGTTCATTTATAGATAAATAATTATTTTGTACAACGCAAATTGCATTACGTATGTATGAAACAATTACTAATTCATAAAGCCTAATAGTAATTAGAATACTTTGTTAAGCCTTCACAGTGATAGTCACTGAGGGGACTGTATCACCATTTCTATGGGTTTACCCACAGAAGTAACATCATTACTCCCATTTTCATTTCCTGCAAAAACTCTTGAATTAAATGCTATGATAAACCTTTCCAGCCACCCCATCTATAAACCAAAGGTTGTTTGTCATATCCTCTATCCTATGATCCTCAAGACTGGGGATTAGTTTGCTGCAGCAGTATGTAAAAGACTATTAATGAGGCTGCAGAGTTTATAAAAGTTTGAACATATTTATTATTGCTTAAAGGTGCTAACTCACATATCCTGAAAAATGATAGTCAGTTGTAGAGACCTTAGAAATATATTTAAGTAAAATAAATAACACCTGTTGTGCAGCAGAGATGCCAAGGCATGCATCACATGTGGCAAGGCTGCTTGTATGAGTCGCCATCGTGGTATCGCTTCAATAGCTTCGGAGAGACTGATCGAAAGACCAAAACGCAGGTTCTGTACTAGGACTTTCTCAAAAGACTGCAATATTAAAAATAAACAATTACACTTAAGAACCAATAAAACGTTATACGAGTATGTTGTTTATATTTAAGTATTATAAAATTATTGCATTATTGTAAATTACAGATTTTTTTTATACTAATTTTATTAGTGATTCAATTTAAGTATAACATACATATACCATGGAAATTTACCTTGCAAGCTTCTTTGAGTTCCTGTGCAAGTAATTGAAAAACAGAAATGATATTTAAAAGTATATCAGATATTTTAACAGTAATTTTAAATTCTATTCTAGTATACTCAATTTTTTTTAAATATTAGTACTTATCCACGGTACTCTTACAACAAAGAATTTGAACATAGATAAGTAGTAATATATAAGAATTTGAATTTTAATATGAATTTGAATTTCTGTACCTTACCTACTAATTTGACATTTTTCAAATTATTGACAGGGTTGCCAGTTTTTATAACTGAGGCTAATAAATAATAAATCAAATATAATATACTATACGAGCTCGATGTTAGTATGTAAGTACCTATAATGTAGGTAAAACGCTACTTTACGTTGTATTCTCTCAGTAAATTAAAAATATATAGCGATATGGAACGTTATAGTTAAATTGTATGATTTCTTAATAAAAAGTACGCGATTTTTTTGTGTTTAATTTAAAGTGACAAAGATTCATGACTATATTTGATACCAGACTACTTATAATGACATTACTAGTGTCTACGTGAATTAAAATTTAATATAGCAATTTTCTGAGTTCTAGCCTATTTGTGGAAAATACATTACTACTGGCAGCCCTTTTTACTATTATCTATTTGACACCTTGACTTGACATTTCACATCTTAAACTAAGTGCTGCCATAATTATATATTTATGTTCTGGCAAAACTTTTGGAAACTTATGAAATGCGAAAATTATGTTACGATAGGATAATGTCATTAATATAGCATAAATACATAAACTTGTAATACTTAATTTTAATGCAATTTCTAGTGGCAGCAGATTTTAATTTTAACCTCCCATGCTGCTAGTGAGGGGCAAACAAAAACGCATGATATTCATTAGATTTGTTTATATCACTATTTATTATTCACAGAAGACCGTCCCCTTTCCCCACAGTAACTATTTGTCATGATAAACTCGAAACTCGCCGAACGGATTTTCATGTGGTTTTCATCCATGGACGGACTGATTCACTAGAAATTATTATAGTCCAGTCACTTTAGGATAACAAAGGGGCCAGTCTCTAATTACGTTCACGATGAGTTGAATTTTCGTTTGTACCTTCATTTTGGCGTTCTGAAAGTTGTCTCAAGTCTTATAAAATATGGTTTTTGCGTCGTAAGTTTTTTTAGATCGAAAATAAAAAAAACATTTTTTCGCGACTATATTATTATTGCAAGTTTTACGCTCTACATTATAAAAATTGTAGAACATAGAATTTGCGACAAATTTTATTTTAATTTGAACTTATAGGAAGTTGTATGTAATCATTTAGTACTTTTCATAGTAAATGCTATATTACATGCTTAGATTTGCAATAGAAATAAAACTGTCAAAAGCGTACTATACACTTACATGATGTCCTGGAGCTCGTTGACAGAACTGCGTGTATTGAACAAATAAGTGGAATGCGTTAGATATGTACAGAAAGCGTATTTAACAATTAACACATTACAAACTTAACATCGGGTAACACAACATCATCCTTATGCTACAAATCTTTTCAGTTAGGTATAGCGACACATAACAGTTAAAATTATGCTTATTTACATGTGTGTAACGTTTATTTATGCGAAAATGTTGAAATAGATGCAGTCGAAATTATTTTCTGGATATAAGTAGGTATTGAAATCGATGATTCAACGTTTAAACATGTCACTGATTTATAAATTTCCGATAAAGCCAATGTCGTAATTGTTAGAGCTTTAATAAAATTGTTTGTATATGTGTGTGTATGTATATGATTATGTATATTATGTATATCTGTATGGACATTATATGTTTATTTAAGTACCTTTGTTTTAATTAAACATCATTGTCAAAAGTTTCTTTGTACCTTCCTCTTTGATTGTTTTGCACCTCAAGATTGACTGGCAGATAATGCTTAGCATTAATTCCACCTTTGTTTCATATGTTTAGTGCATTTTAGTAGTTTATATATATAATAAAAAATGTACAGAACATGGAAACCAGCAAAAGCTTGTGCCTCATTTTTCTTTTATACTTACCATACACGCTGCATCGTGAGCTTTGCCTAGTCTCGGTCGCACAAACGGCGTAATTTGTCGCCATAAGAATATTTGAACCGGAATTGGGACAATTTCTTCATTATTGATATCATCTTCAGATAACTCCTTAACTTTCATCTTTTAAGATCAAGACTCTAGACTAGATTGAAAGTCTAGTTTAATGTTGTAGATTAACTAAGAAAAAAGATAACATGGATGATTACATACTTGTAGGTTTATTATTTACTAGATGTTTAGATACACATAACGCGTAGGTACGTAGCATTTCATTAGACATTAAATTTAATATCAAATATTAACATTAATAACATAGATATAAATAATATAGAACAACAAAAACATCGACAACGCCTAACCGATTAAACTAGAGCATTTGTTTTGGTAACAATCACATTTATTACATACAACGCAATTAATGAACTGTATTTGAAATTATGTAACAACATATTTACTTACCGATACTAAACTCAATCCATTTTTTAAAAGGGACACAAATCTAATTTAAAACTTTAAATGTTATTTTTAATATGAGCTACATCGTCATATTAAGTTCACAGATTTCAAAGCTTAGGAAAAAAATGGTAAGTAATAATAGCGGGAAGGCAGAGGGTTGAAACGCGCAGCTACCCTGAGGCTCGACTAAGAGTGAGGCTTTTGCGCACTCCCAACGAGACGAATACATAGGGTTATCGCTTTTGGGACATGTGCATTTATTTAAAGTACATTTATATGATAATTTATTTCTGTGTGTAAATCCGTAAAACGCGACCTACACATAATTTACTTGAAATATAAATGATATTCTATTATTGTAATAATTTTGTTTTACAAATTAATGGAGTGATGGTATTCGTAGTTAGTGAAATGTGTTTATACTATAAAAGTAGTTAATACTGTTAAAAGAAACGCAGGCTGCTTAATATTAGGTAAGTGGTCTTAACAGCCTATAAACATGTAATATATTTCGATCAATCTTCAAAGCGAATTGATGTTGCTAGATTGCTAATCCTACAGCCTAAATTGGAATATCTAATAAGTGTGTGTCAACCTTTGAAATTGGAGAACAAACTGGGAATGTTACTGTTTAGTTTTAGAAAAGCCCAAGTAAAAAACCAGACATGGGATCCTATCAAATGTTAAGCTACATTGACTTAGGAATACAACAAAATAAGCTGGTTCTAAAGATAATTTACCTCGTCTTTAGTGTCTAGTATGATCGATAGGACAGCGACATCCCTGAAAAGATTCCATTGATCTGTGCGCGCAGACTCTGTTATCGAGCAGCCGCTGGCCGCACGTTGTTATGGAAACGGCAGCTGCGATAGATTCACGGAACGTGATTTTTTTTAAAAGTATCCGTAAGGAATTTTACAAAGCAATATCTTTACAAAAGACATTTAGTTGTAATCAAGTACTCTATATACATATAGGTACTTACCTACTATATAGAGTAGTTAACATATAACGTAAAGATTAGGGTGTTTTTTTAACGGTAACCTGAAAAAAGTGTCATCAAATTAACGAGATTGGTTTGGTTTTTATGTGTCAATGTTCACATAGTGGCAAGCAATTTGCTTTATAAATAGACGCGACAGGGAGCGGCAGTAGCTAGCTACCTACTAAACATTTCCTGCTTTGTAGATTGTTTTCCCCTTACTTGCGTAAACATTGTTAGTCTATCGTTTCACAGTAGGTACTTTAACTTGCACTTAAGGTGCTTTTTATTTTATAGAATTGATAATCAGATAACTGACAGATTTTGAACAGTTCAATTTGTTAATAAAGAAGTTATATCTATATGAGCTGCTATTCCTAAAATATTAATTTGAAACCTTATTGTCTTTTCGTGACGGGGGGAGCCTTTATAAGATATCGCGGTGCTTTAGAGAAACATCGTGTTTTGTGGGATTTCCTTCGCGATCTCCAAACGGAAGGCACCGGTCTCCTCTAGCGCTTTATCTTCGCGGTCTGGACAGTTCAAGCTCCCACTCATGCACGCAGGAGATATCGTAGCTGTATTTTGGTCCCGAGCTACAGAAACAACATCCTATTTACCAGCACATGTTTAGGAAGATAGAACACTGAACACCTGTCTTATCTTATCTTAGTACAACTTCACACACGGCCGTTTCATTCCAAATTAAGTAGAACTTGTATAATACAGTCTAAGTCTGTCGAGGTATTCACGATCCTCAGCAATGCGGGAAAAGAGAGAGGATTATGGTAACTCGACTGATGACATATATGAAATTACTAAATACACATAGGTAATTTTATGTTAAGTATTTGTCCTGGGAATCTAACTCACATCCCTCGCTTCGCTAGTTAAGTTCACTAACTATTGCAATAACGGACTCTGGAGTTCGATAGTTGATTTTTAATTAAATTAAATTTTTCGCATATTGTTAGTGTATAAGTCAGGGGTCGCTTAAAATGACTAGCACACCTCTAAAAGAAGATAAAGTTTCTCAAACTATATTCAACAAATTTATTATTTTCGTGCAACTTTAACAATTTATTAATGCAGCTAATACATGGCAGCTATTATGAAGAACTTTTCCCGATTTAATTGACTAAAATCATCATAACTTTAGCTAGTATACATTATCACTTTAGCATTGATTAAGTTTAAATATAGAACAGACGTCGTAATTTTAAAAGTGATTATAAAATTTGTACATGTAAGTTTTTTATCATTCAATTATTTTGTAAACATTTTTTGAAAACATGATTTTTTTCAAGTTTATCTGCATAATTTTCTTCTTAAGTGTTATACATTTTATTTTTATGCCTTTTGGGTATTTTAATATGAGTTAGTAGAGCCCTTAATTAATCTAGTTGTTTTAAATGTTTAATAAAATTTGTAAGTATGCATGTAAATCAGTTTATCTAATTATATTAATAGCTTAAAAATTAATAATAAAAGAGAGAGACAGAATATCAATTTAATGAAATTATTTTCATTATACATGTTTATGACATGTGGCGAAGCACAATCGAGAAACAAGCTAAAATAGCGCGAGGTTGAAGAATACTATAGGTATTGGCTGGGCGGGACAGAAATAGCAGCGGTGTTTTGAATGAATAATACTTTTTATGTAAATCCATCTCGATTCTAACACTCCTAATATTATTAATAGCTGTTATCAACATTTAGTTATCAAATTGTTTTTAATATGCCCTTGCATTATTAAATGAATTAAATCTGGATAAGATATAAACAAACGTTCTATTCTATTGCGACTATGTTATAAATTGTGCCAAATTTGGAGGATATGGAGAACTTTTAGTATTGTTTTTAAAAAGGTTATATATGAAACTGGTGAAAATTTTTAACCAGAATTTTTTATTATTATAATAATCGCAACATACTAAGCTATTGTCAAAATTATTGACATAAATAACTAACAAAATTGCAAACGAAATTAGAACTGTTTATTTGTGTGAATTCGATAAATTCGAAATGCCTTCATTACCCGATAATAATAAATCCAACAATTCGCATTTGGCGGCTTTAGAGGCAATGAACATAGTTACTCAAGTTTTAGAAGAAGCACAATATATTGCAAATAATCCAAAGGATTTAGGTAACAAAAAATGCTTATATGAATTACATTGCTAGTTGATGCCGTAACAAATCTTTAGAATAAATTATACCATAAACATGTTTAATTTCCAATAAAAAAATTAGGTCAGCCATGGCGTTACATATGGCACCAAAAGAGACACAGGGAATTTTGTGAAGAAAATACATTTTTGGAGCAGATAAGCGGCAACGGTGAAGAAGATAGCAATATATATCATAATAACAATGTCATAGCTACATCGACACCGCAAAAAGGAACAGGTTGTTTTATTATTTTGCACGTTATTAGCAGGCACTGAATTATTCAATTTTGTACAGTAAATTCTTTAAAATTAATGGGTACGATTCGTTTTTCTAACATCTTGTACATGATTATATTAAATATTTTACAGGTGACATCCCAAAAGCCTATAATGAAAATATACTCATAGGTCAAGGTGATGAAGAGATTCATACGGTAAAGAGAGCAATAGAAAGTATAAATATAATGTAAACATAAATTTCACTTGGATAGTTTCCAAATAAATCTTGTCACCTATGTCGATTAATGTTATTTATTATCTTGTGTTTGTAAATAATAATTATTGACCTGTAACCAGACACTTTTTTGTAATCTAATTTCTGTCAAATTGATATAAACCTTAAACTAAATAAAAAAAAACTTAAATTTTAGAGGAATACAGATTTGAGATCACCTTCCCCGTTATTTAATTGCTTATTTGACATGAATGATTATAAGCAAGAAGTAACATTTGACATCACGAAAGATGTGCAAACCGATTATTTACCTGTCCTTGCAAGCACCATAAGTGAAATCTTGGATTCCTATGTTAACGTAGCTGTTAACATTGCTTGTGGAGAAGTTTTGATGTTTGAAGATAAAATAATGACCAAAGACACAGAAGAAAATAGTCATTCTGATTCACTTTCGGCTGATGTACAAATCAATGATGTTTACGACACTGTAACTGCTGACGTAGACAGTGTAAAGAATGGAGAGGTTAGCGACTCGCGTATGAATGAACGATTCGTTAATATATCATTGTTACTATGGTTTATATTGCTTTTAATTTGTTTTCATTGTTTAAGGATAACAAAAAAGACCCCGAGGATATTTCAAAGGATGATATTGATATGTATGAAAAAACATTTTCAACATTAAATCGTAAGCAAGCAGATTTATTACTTATTTCATTGTAAGGAATAGCTGGGATGACATTGTATTTGTTTTGAACTTTTAGGCGATTATGAGTTGTATTCTGAAGAGGACGACCATTTTCTTAATGATCTTAAAAGTCTGACAATGCAAGAGATAGAGCTTTCCACAAATATATCGACTGAGAATTTTCCCATAATTTCAAAATCAGTACAGGTACCCGTACGTTCACTTTCTCCCATTTGATTCCATTATGCATGCCGATTATCGTTAATGTTTTTATTAGTTGCGAATGATGAAGTTGTGTATGAAGTAATAATAGTATAAAGTCATCGTTTTGTGTGTACTTGGCAGGTTTTAAAGGACGAAAATCCCGTAACGTCAACCGCTGTATTGGGGAGCCGGAAGAATAGCCTGGTAAAGCGATGTCGTGTACAGGGTGCTAGGCTAATGAGTCGTTTACGTAGTTGGTGGTGGAAACAACGATTAATAGAAAAACGTAAGGTAACATTGCAAGAAACCTTTTTATATTAAAAATCATAAATACGTTACTCAAATCATATAGAACAGTATAATAGAGCTCAAATGGCATTTGGACTCATGTAAGTGTCAACGTCATGTAGAGATAATTTGGAAGTACAACACTAACCGTTGAAATTTAAATTCAGAGATATTTCTAATAGCGTTTTGATTTACAAAATTGTGAATTATTTCATATACAGGATAGCCGGTCGGGTTGGATGCCCGGAATATGTCCACTCTCTCCAAAAGCACGAAACCGCGCTGCTAGCCTGTTGGATCATCGCAACATGCTTTCGCGATCGCCTTCATAGAACATTTCATGGATGTTTAACACTGTAAACGATGCCCTTATTCATTCTTATGATAAAAAGGAATTCGATTAAGAAATTAACTATATTGAAATGACAGAAAAATAATATTGTAGTAGATTTTCTTTTTGGTTATTTGGTGTTCCCAGTGCATTGTTTGCTTATTCTTTTTTGTGACAATTAATATTCAAATGCGATTGTTTCTTTATTTATTCAATAAATATTTTAATTTACTAATTGTTATATGTATATTATTTTTTTGCCGTTGAAATAGGTAATCAGTTTTTCGGTTATTTTTCATCTACTTTTCAATATCTAATATAAGATACCGCAGATTCTGTGAGTATACACGACACAAAACCGATCGAAATAGTTTAGCGTAAATGTAGATTTACCATTGGAACTGGCGTTAGTATAGGTGGAATAGATAAAAACTCTTGTTATCTCTTTTCCTCCGTGTTTAAATGTTACGAGTCTGAAGACATCGTGGGCTTGCTTCAACTTCGCCGAAAATAGAACGGTCACGGATTCCTGGGCTAAATCTCAAATATCCAGACGGGAGCGCCATCTGAGCCAGTTAAAACAGTCAAGCGAAAGGTTCTCGAGCCCCACTTCTTGTCTGAACGTCTGCCAGTGAAGACCGGGAGGGAACTACTTAACACCACACAAAATGGTGAGTCATCCATAACGGCAGTGAAATGTGGAAGAAAGTTCAGTGTATAAAACGGATTGATAACTTCAAAAGTGGAAATAATCATCGCGGTAATGCTCTTGAAAGATATTCCGCAGACCGGAACCTCGCGAGCTCCAACATGTTTTTTGCAAGAAGTAAAAATGAAGTGTTGTGCTTAAATAATAGTGAATACATACAATACATCCTGTATTGTACTCCATGGATAACACTACACAGAATTGTTCTAGTGGCGTGAGGTGACGCAATACACATGCACACAGCATACCCTTACCTACTACAAGTTAATCATGAAAATAATTAAATATGTTTGATAATTTTCAGAGCGACCTCAGCAAGAACGACATTGAAAGTAAGTAGTCTTTTTCAATTTTAATTAACACTACTGAGTGGAACTAAAATCATAGAGCCTAGCTACAAGATACTAGGACTAATTAACGGATAAGTCGAAAATTAATGTGTACTAAAATTGTTAAGTAATTAAAACATTCAAGTAATAATATATTTTTGACATCATTTTGGTAACTGCATAATGAAAATGCACATAATATATAAACACCGTATCATCTAAGTATAGCTCGATATTCAAATAAGGTTCGCGTCGCTCAGCAACGCCGGCAGCAGCGCCAGTGGCACGGCGAGACGCGCGCGCGCTTCGTTCCAAAATTAACCTCTTGCGTCACGTGATCCATCTTTGCCGCCGCCCAAACAGAGAAACTCCACTCGGATTTCACAGCATTAGCGCTTCGCGGTTTTTGGCAATACTCCTTTAACGCTGGTACTTACATGCCTAGGTGATTCACATTCCATAGTTATCATTCCAGAAATCTTATTCGCAATCATCTGTCAAAATCAAGGTTGGATGTTTTCTAAAATTATTATCTCAATTTAAATTACATGTAGTATTATTATTTTATAAAGATATTATACGTCTATGATTTAAAAAAATATTTTCTATTACTTCTAACCTTGTGTAGCTTTCGTAATGCTTCAATTGATAATTACTTTAAAAAATTAAATATAGTGAGCGCTACCTTTGCAGAATTATTGAAATCAGGACACAGTTACAATAGGTGTAGGTATAATTAGAATGTGACTCACGAGTTCACAGTGAAAATATCGAATCGTGTGGAAGTAAAGATAGCATTTTCGGCTCACCCACGTTTCTGTTCCCGAACGACACCTGCGTTAACTGATATGGATGTTCGGCCCAATCGATATACATCAGAGCCATGAAACAATTTATTTATTGATGATTAGTCTGGATTTATGCAGTTTTGATTTTTTTCTGTTTATATAGCTTATTAATTTAATATTTAAAAGTCAGTAGGTACATTTCACTGAAGCTGATATATAGTTCATGAGCCTTAAATATCTTTCAAACGTAGCAAATCGAATTGCAGTATGTTACTGTGTAAGAACTGTTAAAAAGTAATGATGTCAACTTGTTTTATATAAGGTCAAGTTATTTGAACTTTCATTTTAGCTTCAATTATAAAACATTCGTTGTCGAGTATTACATGCATCCGGGTTCTTTATAAAAGTTTAGAATGTTAAGAGAATCTATTTCAAAAGCTAATACAGTCATTTAATGAAAGTAAAGTTTCGTTTTTTAATTAATAAAAGTCAAATATTGTACAATGTAGATAAATCGATAAAACTACAAAATTAAATTTTCAATTAGGGGCATCCTTCGCCTTCTCCATCTATGACTTCGATGGCAGTGGCAAGATCGATGCATTCAATCTCGGCGACGTCTTGAGGGCACTCAATTCCAACCCCACACTGGCTACCATCGAAAAGCTCGGTGGCACCAAGAAGAAGGGCGAGAAGCTGCTTACGGTCAGTTATACTTATATTATAATATCTTTTATTTTAAAGACTGTTTAAAAGCGTTAATAGATGTTGATTTATCATTCCGAAGTAGGTATATGTATTGGAATTTGGCAATAGGTTTTCTTGTGTTGTTTTATATTACAGATACAGTAATGGACATAAGTGCCGATAAGGGTAGTTACATATTCTAACATTTTGGGACTTCCTACAGATTAATATAATAATTTTTATTTGAATCATTGTCAAAATGAAATCGTTTCTCAGTAACAATCATAAATTATATTACGTTGGTAAATATGTATATGTATGTTACTAACCCTATTTAATTTACTTTCTGTTTTTTTGAAGCGAAATGAATACACGATATATGTTGTTTAAGGATGATTTATTGTCTTGTTTGTATATGAACAGTTCTGCTAATTGTGCTCTCTTTGAAAAACTGTTAAGGCTTCTTTATCAAGGTGCGTTTTTATTTCGTGTGCGGATTTGAACCGTTTATCGTGGACATAATGTTTTAACGAGGGTAACAAATAGTGATCGAAGTTGGCAAAGGATGGGGAGAACGAAAAATACCTAAGGACGTCCCAATAAACTGCAATAGTTTTTGTTTTATGACCAACATAATATGCTGTATTATTATTGTGCTTAGAAAAGACTTCGACTCTTTGCTTGGCCAATGCTAGCCGTTTTTTGCTACGGAATTTCATTCCAATTAATTGGCTGTCGATCGAGATGATAGCAATATTTGGCTGAGTTGATCATTTCACTTCGAGAAAGAATCCCTTGCCAATTTCACCAAGTGTACGAAAGAACTTTCTTTGGATGAAGTCCAGCATTACTAAGAAAAAAATGTTATTTTCCTTAGAGCAAGTGCGTTTATGGTTCACGTTTTGGCGTATTTTCCACTGAGAATATTCCTTAAGAAAGAAATTTTGAGTGAAATTAATCAATTTCAATATTTTTCGTTTCAGCTTGAAGAGTTCCTTCCCATCTTCAGCCAAGCTAAGAAAGACAAAGACCAGGGCTGTTATGAGGACTTCTTGGAATGTCTGAAGCTATACGACAAGAACGAAAACGGTCTTATGCTTGGTGCCGAGCTCACACACACGCTTCTTGCGTTAGGTAGGACTGGATGAGTTTATCGATATATGTTTCGAGCTTGATTAGAATATCAGTGTGTCAATTAGCCTTCATGTTTTTATTAATAATTCTAGTTGGTTCTCATAATATTGATATGATAATTTAAAATTGTTATATTCATTAAAAGGTATATAACGTACAATAGAATAGTTACATTTAATGAACGTCATACATTTTTTAGTTATCATCAATCAGTGCGCCCTTCAAGTATACTGTAGGTCGGGGGATAAAAGCCGACGGAATAAACTTCTGGCATATGTGACACACAGAAGCACCAAGTTACTATGTTTGTTACTACATTCATATTATGAAGTAATTATACATGCATTGTATAATTACAGGTGAGAAACTGGACGATGATCAAGTCGCGGAGGTTACAAAGGATTGCATGGACCCTGAAGATGATGATGGCATGATCCCATACGCACGTAAGTATCCAAAATTAAGCCGTAGGTTATCGTCGAATAAATCCCGAAATACTGAAATCGTATGTATTTGTTATGAAATAAATAAATGTAGGTAATGTAACTAAAAATCCTCGATTTTTAATATATCTACACTTTAAACTTATACAGTGTTCGAACCCCCTTTTACATGTTTATCAATTCTTGAAATTTAGCATGAAGGATGCTTTAGCACAACCAAATATCCTGTGTTCTACCAGCACTCCCTTCCATGCATGAATATAGTAGACAACCTTTAAAGGATATAAGAACTGAAATTACTTTGTGCATTAAGCGATATCTATGTCACTTTACATGAATGTAAAAACCTTACCCGGATTGAAAACGACCCGCCCCAGTATTTACCGGTTTGTGTGCGTGTACCCCTGTTTACCTGTTCTCCATTTACAGCATTCCTGAAGAAGGTGATGGCGTAGAGGACTTCACGTGTCATATCTTTAGTTATAAGATCGTAAGTGAATTGAGCAAGGTATTTTAAGTATTTGTTGCTTACATTACGTATTTGGCTTAATATAATTAAAGTTTAAAGGGCTTTGTATCTAAAAAACATTAAGCAACTTACACGCTGTTTAAAGGAAATATTAATATTTTTAACACTTAAAAATTTACGTTTTTGTTTAACGATAGCTCGTTATGACTGCATTCGGTTATAGTGTATAGAAATTACACAGGATGAAAACAAACCTATTTGCTTTTATTTTATTGGCTATTTAATAATGCGGCTTCTGAGATAAATAAATTATAAACTTCGTAATAATCGTTCCAAATTGGGTCCATCTTCTGTAACAACAATAATATCTACTCACGTTGCGTTTTCACGTTGCTAATATCATTACCTACATATTTGATGGGCAAGACTGGATATTATGTTGTTATTCAAGATTAACGTATTACTTTATGTTTATAGCTTTTCTCCGAAAAATGTGCGATGGCTGGTCAAGGAAAAAACCAGAAGCGGCACCGGCTGCAGCGGAGGGAGAGGCCGCTCCCGCGGAGGGTTAAGTGGCGGCGGGCGGCGGGCGGCGGGCAGGCGGCTCGCGACCCGTGCGGCCCGCCCACGCCGCTCCTCGTCTGCTGCACCAACACCCCAGCCGCACCGACACCCCGTATTCACGATCTTAGATACGGACCATCCCCCCTTTTTATACGATGCAACACCAACAAATATTTTGTACAACTTTCTCAATGACTGTACATAATAAATTAAGATTAAAGAAAGTACTGTGAAACGCACGTTGTACGTGTCTTTTTAAATTTTATTATTACTTATTTATTAAGTTCGTTTATAATGAGAAAAATAAAAACACTAAAAACCGTAAATTATTTTATAATAAACTGTTAAAACGTTCAGTTGTATTATCTTCATCAATATGTAGTATTGTTTTGACAAGTTTTTAAAAATGTTGATGAATATAAATTTTGCGGCTTGCACATACCATCAAGTGAGCATAAGCGTTTTATAATATAGCAATATGGCAACGAAAATTTACCTAAGCATTAAATGATAACCTTTCTGCAGAGAGATCCACAAATTACGAATATATTTATCTGGTCCTACGTCTACAAAATTAATGGTATGATTAGCTTGTAAGTAGTATATTTATAAAAACATATAGGTACATATATGAATACTAAATATTATGTAGGCACTCTAGTTAACTTCTTCTGCAACCCACTTTATTGATATATCTCATGAGATGCGTTTCTACGAATTATATTATCATTTAGATTTCACGTTAAGACCTAAAAAAATTTCATGACGCAGAATACGCAGTTTTAGTTACGTACTAATGAATTTCATTAAAAGGTATTTTC
Source organism: Agara belti belti (assembly GCA_018245935.1). Taxonomy (NCBI): domain Eukaryota; kingdom Metazoa; phylum Arthropoda; class Insecta; order Lepidoptera; family Hesperiidae; genus Agara; species Agara belti. Next base: position 20,544 of record DWEM01000005.1, read on the forward strand.
AATGGCCTCAAAAGAATTGCAATATTAGGTGAATTTAAATTAAAGATGTGCCAAGTGCAAAATATGTGTGGGAGCGTCTACCGTTACTCATACAGTCCTCGGATTTGGGGCGTTTTAAGTATAGGAATGGAAGCACTACAGGATGGACCATCAATGTGATGGTGTTTCATAGTTGGACTGGCGCGGAAGGATCGCGGAAGATAGTGAAAGTGTCACCTTCATAACCATCTGTCGCTTCTGCTACGGTCGGATATCCATGGTGGATGGCCCACGTTACTAAAGTATTAAACATATAGGTATGAATATATATTCATATGTATATGAATAGACTCATACGAAAACTTAATTTCTATTATTACGTGCATTTTTTAATTTTACTGAAGTAGTTTACATACAGCATCAACATGAGGATCGGTCAGCGATGTCGAGAATCACTGAAAATTACATAGAAATACGAAATGGAAGATAATAATCAGGTGCTAATTGAATACTGTCAACATTTTTAACGTCAGACATTTCTATTGAAACTAATGTAAGCCGCAATTTCAAAAGTGACGCGACTACAACGAGAAAATATAACGTATCCTGCATAGTAAGTGCATTTTTTTGAAAAAGCTCTCTTCTATGGTTTTTGCAAAATAGTGGTCGACAAGTTTGTTATACGTCGTGCGATGCATGTTGACCAATGAATCTGTTCGTCTCAATGGCCTTTACAAAATTCAAATTCAAATTGTTTTATTCATTATAAGGTACATACATACAGTCAATCGAGGTCATGTTTTAGTCATGGTACTTCGGCTTTGTGCGCCCTTCAGGCTATAACCGGGAAAAAAAACCGGCGAAACAAAACTCTCTTTGCACACAATTCAGTTAGAAGTAGACTCATATACAGCTGTTTATGTCTGTGGACTGAAGTGCTGGTAATGTTGATGATTGTAAGTAGCCACTTTCGGAAAGTTATGTACTACCATTCATAAATAAAAAGATACATGAATACATACAGCCACACCTACACGCAGGAATAGGTCAAGTGTAGATGAGCTGTATTAGACGAGCTTTCATGCCAATTTCAATAAAGTAGTAAAATACAATTCTACAATTGAGACAGTTAAATAAAGAAATATTTTGATATCCTGCTGTAAGTACCCACATAATAAACATTTTATTTTTGACACTTTCAGAGAGATTAGGTGTAATAAAGTAGGTTCTTTCACTAAAACCGTTTGTCATTCAAACAAAGCGTACGCTGCCAAATTGTTACTCTCATCCACGCCAACGAAAATGGCGCGGAAAGACTTTTCCAGGCATCAATAATTCTCGCATGACTCTCATGGGTCGGCTGTGGTCGGTCAAGTTCGGATACGTTCGGGATATACTGTGCGAGAAGCTGTAGCATGGGGTGACCAGGTTAATCAGCCTCTAAAAAGGCATGACAATCGGGGAAATAATGCAACGCTAGAGAATTTTTACACCATTGTTATTAAAAAAATGGCTTAAAGGCCATTAGAGCCTTTTAAGGAGTTTATAAAATAATTTAATTTTCATCTTATGTGAAAGTAAAATTCGTAAATAACTTACGCTTCAATAATACAATTTTTAAAAATACAATAGCTTTAATTAGCCACTTAATAGTGGTTCTTTACATTTACGCGAAAATAGATTACGACGACTTAAAACACCTGACGGATGTAACAAAATGAAAACTAATGGGCAATTTTCCTTTACTGGTAACACTGCCTCAATCGACTCTCGTCTGAGTCTATTTGCGCTACGGAGAGCGTGGCTTTGTAGCGCAGTATTTAAAGTTTAAATCTCTACCGCGCGCGCGTCTCGTCCGTGGCGCTCACACCCGTGTTTACGTTGTGAATGATTACAGTGATAACAGTCGTGTCGTGTGTGCCGGCCGTGTGCTAAAGCAAAGTGAGTATTGTTTCATATATAATTATTCATGTAAAAATAGGGTGCTTCATACAGTTATTCGATAAGGTACAAAGTAGGCGTTATATGTATTTAGTATTACATACACGCACCCAAAAAATTATAGGACTAATATGAAATGAGTTACATATCCTATTATTTTAAATTTTCTTAATAAAAATGTTAAGTCTCTACCCAACAACAGGATTATAATGCCGTGTTCTACACGTTATTGTCTTGAAAAACATGAGTATATGTACGTCTTTATATTCTACATCGCAAAAAGGGGTAGAAGCTGTTTCATTGTGTCTATGTGTTGTTTCTTACGCACAGAACGTGGGACTGGGCGCAGTCTCACGGCTATTTTGTTCGTATTATCATACATTGATTGTGATTTAAAAACGGTTCTCTATGAAATTCGTTTATAACTACAAAGTTGTATTTGCGTGAAATATAAAGAGATCAACGCAATTTCAGGTGATATTGTGGTGAGAAATGGCGGAGGTAAAAGATTCATCCGCGGCTGCCGCTAATGATGCCGACAAACATAACACAGGTAAGTAAAAAGAAAAGAAGTTTGCATGTGTCTCTTTACTAGTATCGTTTATAGTACAATGAACGAACGAAATACAACTTGATTTATTGCAATTTATTTGAGTGCAAATTTTAAAGGTGGTAAAGGAAAAATGTTTCGTCTGATATCAATTTCAGTCCCAGTTCTTAATTTAAAATAGTAAAAAAGGGCTCAATAAAACGTATTTACATTTTATAGGTTATAATTTTGTAGGTGTTTAATAGTATCGTAAATCATTACAGAATATATTGGGCGCTGACAAGTTCAAAACGCCAGAATATGAGATTGGCCTGTCGAATTAGAATAATTTTGATAAAAAAATAAAAAAAGACTTCGTAAACAGACTAATAGATAATTGTTAGTATGATTTTATTCAAATCTTTTCTTATTTTCATCGATTTAAACCCCAGACCGAGGAATGAGAAACTGAACTTTAAACCACTCGGCTATCAGGTATGATTTTACAAACACCAAAATAGAAATTACAGATATAGCTTACAGTGTTTTATTTATGTGCGTACCCAATTTTTAAAAAAAGAACCCAAATTGACATTATCGTAGCGTCACAAGGCACCAGGTACCGCAACTATTATTAATGAACCAGAATTAATTAACGATAAAAACCGGAATCGGATCACACGACCGACGAAATATTAGTGTTTCAAGTTGATTACTTTTGTGCAAAATTTGTAATCCTACAATTTTTTTTAAATTTTAATACCAGTATAACAGGTCGATGAAATGTTTAAAATCTTAGATGCCTAACGATACGATGTTGCACTTTTTAGCTACTTGTAGACATACATATTAATTTAGTAACGTAGGTACATATTACTTAGATACATATTCAGTAAAATACGTACATAAGTCCCAATATCCGCTTTTAAATAAGATATAACACGTAAGCAAACATTAAACGAAATAATGCGTTTTTTATTTATGAAAAATCTAAGGCTTTACATCTACATAGTATATTCGTTTTCATAAAAGGTAAGTTATTATGTGATTAAAAAAAAGCAAAATATATGTTTGGTATGTTTATTCATTCTTTTGAAATGGTAATCTAATTGTGTATATACTTAATTAAAGTTCACCTCAAGGACGCTTCAATGAAAATATTGCATATAATTATATCTTAATTGTAAATTTAATTAATTTCTACTTGTTACCGGCAACTTCGCTCGCGTGTATAAAGCTGAAAATTTGGGATTACATAATTTTCACGTAAGGAATCCAATTAAAATTGGGTCAGAATTGTATAAAAACATGTTCTCTATCTCAATAACAACACGAGTTTCCGTGTCAAACTGCAGCCAAGAACCATTCAAGTGACCGCAAGAGTACACGAAAACGCTTTGATCAACATCGAAGCCTTTTAGAAGGGGAAGTACTACGAACATGCGGGAATTTTATGTATAGAGAAATAACGATTATCAACAATATACACATGTATGCTAGATAAATAGAAATGTGAACACTGACAAATTAGAAAAGATGAAACGGAAACGAATGGATAGTGCCTATCTTTGGTGTGTGTAATGAATAGGGGGAATATGAAGATGAATGGGGTAACATTGGTGCGGCAATCACCCCCCACTTGAAATAATTAAAAAAGGGGTAACATGTCGTTGAACTACAGAGTATCATTATATGAGTATTATTTTATTTTTACATTTTTAGTCTTGCTAATAATCAGCTCCTAAGCTATTTTCATTACATGTAATTAAATGATGATCTAATGTTATGTCTTATGTCGATTATAATCCACGTGTTATAATTAAATCATTAAGTGATTTGCGTAGGTAATGGATAAAAAAAAAAACCCAGGTTTTTGGAAAATCGATTATTATGCGAATCGTTGTTTTGAAACAAATGATAAATAACATTATAATCGTCGTATAAAGTAATTTTATTGTGAAAAACAAAAGGTTTTTATATTATCTAAACACATATGTTTTCGAATAGCAATTTTTGAATTTATATAACGTCTCCCGTATGGTCTAGTGGCTAGGATACCTGGCTTTCACCCAGGAGGCTCGGGTTCGATTCCCGGTACGGGAATTTTTTTTACCTGGCGATAAAAATAATTTTATGAGCGTAAATTTTTTCTTCGCTTGAACCGAGGATGAAGACTATGTCAGAAGATTCGTGGTCTTCGGACAGGCGGTGAAGGTCTCGCAGCAGGCCAGGCAAGCCGGCGCGTTCCACAGACGCCGTACAACAAGTACCAGTCACTCTGTTCGCCATTTTAAAGTATTTATTAATTTTCACCACACAAATATATTCTGGCACGGACTTATGCTGGTTACTTTTATTGATACACTGTCACAATCTATCACGACCGATGATAACAAAACTTATCGCGTATGCAAACAACCTCCTATATTTCATCGATTAACACATTTCAATACACAATATCACAGGCACAGAGAACGAGACACTTTAGAATACTTTAGGGATCATTATTTCATTTAAAACGGTTAAAGTTTATCTCAATAAAGCTCAGATATAAGCTAAACTGTCAACATAACCTCAAAGCGCGGCTCGCATCGCGGATAACTTTGAGTCTCCTCGACGGTTTCCAACAATTACCCGTGTTCACTATTTTGTGAAGATTAAATGTGTATTGTGTCGGCTGTGTTGAATGTAAGCCTTCGTGTGTACGGGCACTGTGGTGCCCGAGAGTAAGAAGGTATAAAACAGGTTTATGTTTTGTTTAGGTAGATCGTTTCTATTTAGTATATCTATCTTTGTCATTCAATTTACATCAGTAACCTATTGTATATTTTCAACTCATTTCACAATGCCTCCGTGGCGCAATCGGCTAGCGCGTTCGGCTGTTAACCGAAAGGTTGGTGGTTCGAGCCCACCCGGGGGCGATTGTTTTTTACTATTAGCACTCGGATTTTTGTTACATTTAAATGTCTTACGTGATAATGTTTTATAATACGTATAATAATTTTAAGGGCACTTTTCGATCAATTGTATAAGATATTCATAATGACAGTAAACTTTAATGTCTTCGACGTTCATATGAATTTTCGTGACGTAATGTAAAATAATAAAAGTTACTCGTGATGTATTAATCTATTCTGTGTTATGAATCATGCATCTGATATATTTTATGATACAAATGCACGATAAACTGAACGTTTTCTCTATTGCTTGTAACTCCAGTTGAATCGCTATTCGCACAGTTTGAGTTTAGATAGCAACGTCCGCGCTAACAGCTCGCATACGACGAGCAACACACATTGGTACACAACATCAATTACTCGTCATGCCATATTGAACTCTAACGTCCTGCATTTCGGTTTCACGTTTCTATAAACGGCACGGCATTTGCGGTGTTATGTGCGAAATCGTGAACTACTACACTGACTTGACGCTGGAGACCGTTTAGAATTTAGTGACAGGAAGTGCAGCCACCCTGTTCACCGACTGACAGCTGGGAAATTGCACGTCCGTCAGCGTCCTGCGGCCGGTCCGGCTGCAGACGCGCGATCGGAGTCGCCTAGTGCGCCACGCTCCTTAGTGGCCGTGTTTGATTTAAGTTACGTGAACAAGTCGGTAGAAATTTACATTGTAAAAGCTTGTATTCAACATTAAGTCTATAATAAGTATATTAAAAGAAAAATATTTTACTCCCTCTAAACGTATTATTTTTTCAATTTATTTTCATTCGGTACGGCCGAATGAGCCGGTTCCGATTGAGAGAAATGTAATAAAGAATTAGATTTAAGACGCTTCGCGTCGGCGGCGGGGGAAGATTTTGGGTACATTTTCTGTACAGTAATTACTTCCTGTAGTTCATTTGCGACGTTCACTTCGTATCGTAAAAGAAAGAAGGAAAAGGAAATGACATTTCGATATTCGGTTCAGCATGTTGACTTTATTGATCTCCTGCGGCCGTGTGCTTCAAACCTTTGCTCATTTCGATTGGCAATACAAAGTATCCAGTATATGAGGTACTTTTCCGTTCTATTATGTTATTTTAGTACGTTAGCGGTTGTCTATCTATGACTTAGTAATTACGCTGACAGACTTTTGAAAGGCTAACATCAATAAATATAGTATTCATAATAGAATATATAAAATTTGATAAAAAACAACCCAAAATCACGCAAGTAAAACCTACTATTTTCTCATTTCTAATTTCGAAAAAAACTTATTTTCACTAATGTCGAGATTTTTAACGAATTTTCTGAATTTCCTAACATATACCTATCTTGTGTTTTGGATTTCATTAAAAGTACGTTCGTGGTAGTGGAATGGAAGTAATAAAATAACTAGTCGTTGCATATACCTGCCTGTAGAATCAAGCAATGTTTAAATACTTATTCTATCCTGTCCGTAAACTTGTCAAATCGTGATTTTAGTCGGTCCGGAGAACATTTACCGGGCAATCATATTTTAATTAGGTTTGTTTGAACAGTTGCGCGCGCGCCCCCTCGCCGGCGGCTGTCTCGAGGGTCACCAGATCTACCACAGAGGGATAGATATTTATTGGGACTTTTAAAATTCTTTCATATTCACATGTAAAGAGAGTAGCAAGTGAACAGGCAAAAGTAACAAGTGGCCGCTGCCACCCAACGACTGTAGGAAGAGGACTATTAGTTTCAGTTACTTCAGGTAGTATTAGCCGTTAATAAGGTCCGTGTCCAGCCCTGGGCGACGTTGCGCCGACATGATGACGGTGTCGATGAAGGAGCCTAGCACATACTATTGATCGGTAACGAGAAGCAAGAATAGGACTGCAGTAACATTGGTTAGTTAGTAACCAGTATAAGTAAGTACACGAGAATGCAAATAGAACTGAATTAGAGGGGTTCAGTCGCAAATAATATAAACGTTACATGCCTGCTGCAGCCAGCAAATGGTGCCGAAAGTACAGGAAATGTCCAACCGTTTAGCTAATATCTGGTTAATGTAGCGAGCACGGCTCTCGCCTACTTCGTCCGGGCCGTCATCGAACATAGACTGAATAACGAGCGAACACAATAATTCCATCAATACGTTTCGTGGCCACGCGCGAGAGCGGGCTCGCTGACGCGCTAACGGTGCCCCGTTGTCCCGATTCTGTTTGTGTTCACGCCGCATTAAGCTTTCAAGGTTAATGTCTGTAATGTTTAAGGAATGCTTTAAAACCTTTATTCTAATAATTAGGAAGTGATCGACGAGCGTCTGTATCGTGTACCTCGATTAGTATACATCAGAAACGACCAGCTCTTTCGTACTGTGATGTAACAATATCTCTAGGATTGAATGTTTAAACAGAACGACATAATAATAATAAAGTGCTCAATAAAGAAATATAATCTATCCAGGCGATGCTCGCTTAATTATGATTTAAGGGTAGCTCATTGTGTCTTCGTTAAATAATTAAGTAATTTGTCAAAAAATAAAATCTGTCAAATCTGCACTTTTACTATTATTGTTAATTTCTCAGTGTGCAACTGATTTTTTTAATATTGCACTTTTATACACAGACAATAAATGAAATATTTACAATTGGTACGTAACTCAATCTATGTTTGAAAGGCAAGTGTTGCGCGGTCGTCTCGCTAGCAAACGGGCCGTCAAATATCGCTAGGGAAGTATCAGTGCGACGAGCGAGCACCCTTCGACGGCCGCGATCTGGCGGAAAACTTCAAAAACTGTGCAGGATAGCAATAGCGGAGCTAATTAAACTTGCAATGGTGCTACAAGGCATCTTAACCCGTAGGCCGCGCGGAGACAATGCGAGGCGCGAGGCGGCGACGCGGCGAGGCAGGGAGGCGCGTGGAGTGCGCCGCTGTAATCAGGGCTAATAGAAGCGCGTGTGCTTTGATCTGCGCCTCAAAGAGACGAGGGCCAAACTCGTGAGACGACGTGCCGCTGAGGAAATATTAGAAATGACATTATAAGTTGCAACAGTTTGTTAACGTCAAACTTTTTCTGTAAAAATTATGATTCTTCTTGAAAATACTTACTTAATTCAATAATTATTCTACACAAAATGATGACGATGACCATTATTTATTTGGTAAAGTAAGCGAAGTTGTAATATTTATGGACACGATATGATCTATTTCTACAATCAGTTAACGCAGAATAATTTTGTGTGTTGTATAGGCAACTAATTAAAAACCAAAATAACGAGCTCACCGCCACTCCCGAACGTAAGCGTGGCGCGCTATCGTCCCTTATTAATTTTATTCTAACTATGACTAGTGGTGTTATCGTTTCTAATTACAGTACTTGTAAGCAATAGTCGGTATCGGTGAAGACGAGCCGCCTGTCTATCAATTCGTAGCGGCGCGCGCCAAGGTAACCCGCGGAGCCGGCGGAGGGCGCGAGCGGTGCGCTGCGCCTGCAGTATTGTTGTCTTCCCACCGCGTCGCCGCATCGCGTAATTGATTCCTTTGTGGCGAGCCGCGGCCAGATCGCGTCGGGAAGGCCGCGACTCATATTGCACGCTTACGTCACGTTTACTGTTTTTTTAATTAGCATCCTTATTCGAGCGGTATTGTCATCGAGTCATCGAGCTTCCGCCTCCGCCCGCCTCGTCTCCCACTTTACAAAAACGAAGTCCTTTGAAGTGAAAGGGTTGAGCCGGAAGGATCTCTTGTCTTGTTTTCGCGAACATCAAACATTTCAATGTAACTATTTTTAGAGATGTATACGTCGAGGTACGTGAACCGTTAAGTAGTAGTGCGGTCGGGAGTCTGCTGCCTCGATTGCGTGTTTGTTTTGAATCTAACCGACGGCGCCGCGACGTGACGTCGGCCGACATTCGACAGAAGCCTTCGTATGAATATAAACATAATTAATGTGCCTTCGGCTACTTACTATGTAAGGCGGTACCCTCCTTCTTAAAATATATATTGTATTCAATAAAATATCATTGCTTTCTTTGTCTCGTTTTTTATTAACTAGCTGTGCCCGCGACTTCGCACGCGTGGGATAGTGACTGAGCAGCATTTCAATTTTCTAGAATGCCTTTATTACGGACCGCCGAGAGTAGACTTTCATCCCCTATTTTATCCCCTTAAGGGCGGAATTGATCAAAATCCTTTCTTAGCGGACGCCTACGTCATAACATCTACCCGCATGCCAAATTTCAGTCCGATCCGTCCAGTGGTTTGGGCTGTGCGTCGATAGATGACTATGTCGGTCAGTCGGTCACCTTTGACTTATATATATTTAGATATAAGATTGATAGATGACTAGTCGCTTTCGTACTCGTATTGCTATTTGTGAATCGCAGTAAATTTTCAACCGTACTATTTTACGCCGTTCCGCGTGAAACTGCATCGGGTGATTGGATACGGGTTTTCATTTTAAATTACCTATCTATTTGTAGGTACATTATCGATCAAGGGTCCTTTAAAATATAAGGGCACTCCGAAGTTCTAGAGTTATAAAGCGATCGACACAAAAATTTAATAAAACCGATTAGTTTATTTCTTATAATGAAGCTCACGAGCGGGCGCGCGGCGGCGGGCACCGGCTTCGAAGAAGAGATCTTCGAGCGGCCTCGGGGAGCCCCGCGTCACGCGCGTCGCATACCTTTCCGTGGAACACGAAACCGAATAATAATATGGATGTAAAATTGGAACTGATTTGTGCGATAAGCGGTTATCGGCAGGGTACACGTGTAGGCAAACAGACGAGCGCCAACAGACCGGTAAAAGGACATAATCCGCTCCGTTGAGAGCCGGATTATCGCAACGGGCCCTTATCGACCCGCCGTGATTGTTGTAATCGTGTTTACGTCGCTTTACTTGTGCTCCGACCGCGAGATAACGATTCGGAGGTGCGTTTATACACTGACTTAAATATCCTCTCGACTACGCTCGTATGTTGAATTTAACTGGTGAATTTTAATCGGCGCTTGTGATAACAGAATAATCATCGGGACTCATATTCCGGGCTCGTCTCGGCCGCCGGGATACGCGCGGCCGGCGGAAGCGAGTTTGCTGTATAGTTAACGAAACACAAGTTCCGCTCGGGTCGGGTGCAGACGGTCGAGTGTAAATGATCCCGTGGTATTGTTAATGTCACTACGATTGCGGTCATTTCGTGTATAAACGAACCTCGCAGTGTTTATATCGTTGTCAATGTTTTGTTGGCCGACAGATAGCCGCGCAGCCATTGATATGCATCGAAGTGGCCTTTTCCGTTTATTTTATTGATTTATTGTTAACAGTGGGAATAAATGTTATATTTTGTTGGGTGTCTTCGTAATATTGTGGCTACACGTTATCTCACCGAACTACTGCTGATGCAATCGTGGTGTTGTTCTAACAGATTAGTGCTGACTATAATTTTACATAATAATGATGACTGAAGCTGATTTTAATGACAATGATAGCAGGGACCGAATACGAAATGTATTGTATTACGAACGAAAAGAATTATAAAATATATGAATATATACAGCCTACCCGAGCCTAGCCCGAGGCGTTGGTGGTGTAGTTGCCTTCCAAGCGGTTGATCCGGGTTCGATTCCCGGTCAACGCACACTCTTGTTTACGTTTTTCGTAATACATATGTTTATTTTCTGTTCATTAATGTAACATTGTATATTACATACTTAAATGAACGTTAATATTACTATATATACGTATCTGTATTTAATAAAAGGCGGAGTAATGTTTATACAGATGTAAATTTTATTTTAAGACTTATGTTTTATCGTGTTAACTTAATATTTGCTTTTAATCGTTACTGAAACTCTCTTAATATTGGTAAACATTCGAGGTGTAAAGGTATTTTCAATGTATTCTTTCAAAAAAATATTTTGCTGCTATGATTCTATGATTTTCCAACAGATGGCGTTAGTAGTAACAAGCACCTACTATAATAATTTTATCTTTCTTTGTACCTACCATAAACGAAAACCAATTCCAAGTGCATTTTACTTTAGTTATATATTGCGTTATTATTACCATATTACATATTAACATGATTGCAAATCAATTTAGGTGTCAGCGATATTAGCTGAATTGAATGTGTACGAATGAATGTGAGTGACCCAGGGTTCCTGTTTTATTTTTCACTAGTTATGTAATAATAATATTTACGTCAGACAAAAAATCCATATTTCGTGATAATATAAAATTACTTAGCCTACGTTTGTACATAAACGTGTGCCTATCTATGCAGTTATGTTTATACATATATGCGGAAAAACAATTCATCTATGTATTATTCTTGTTTTTTAAGGTGGAAGTGACTCTCTATTAACTTTAATACTGTAAGTTAGTATAAATCAATTAATGTCTCAATTAAAAATGTATTGACGACTTGACACCCCTCGGGTTGCCTCAACTCGAAATCGCTGCAATTAGCGGCAAATCGTGCGGAATTCGCGCCGTGGCTCCATCACCGGAAATTGGGTTTTCTGTCAATATGAACCACTATCCCTTTTGGACGTAAACTACACGGCAACCAGAAGTGGCATGTTTGTGAACTTTCTGAGGGATCGGTTGTGGCTATAAATTGTGAGATACCTACATACGTATGTTGAACATTTTCTAGCTATGTGTAGACTAACACGGCTCGTATCCGTAATCTATCTGAAGGAATCTCGGGGATTGGAATTCTTGATGTTCCTTTTCTTACGACAGTTCATATTACTATTCTAACCGTAGTGATAATTTTAACATTTCAGAAGATCGTTTCTGTACGTTATCTATTCTGTTTATCACGTGCGTGTCCCGCCCGAACGTCTTGTATTAAATATCCACCCTCGTGTTATGGTGCCGTAGGGTTGGAAGTCGCCCGGCGAGGGGTGTCGGGAGAAGTTCCAATCGCTTATAATTGCGTATGATTGTCTTGTAGGCACGAAGTTAGCGCGCTTCCGAGGGGGAGTCTAACTAAATATTGAATCGGGTAATGATCAGTGTCGGGTCGCGTTACTCGTCTATAGCGCACTGTGCATTTTGTAAGAGTTCGTTTTGGGAAGTTATTAACATCGTTTCGGAACTGGTTTCTACTGTGAAGTTTCCAAAAAGTAACCCCAAATAACTTGGTAATGAATCGAAGTAATATATTTCTTAGGTATATATTCCGTCCTACGAAAGGGCAAAGGCTCTTCCTCTATCGCGAAACTCGTTTCGCTCTGTACATAGAAGTAGCAAAGACAAAACGTCAGTGAGTGCGCCCCATGTTATAAATATAAGAACTAACATTTAAGAAATCATCAAACGCGGATCTGTCTTTGGACATTTAAACTCAAATGGTCATCGACGAGTGCAATGGTATAATGGTGCCTATTTATTACGCCGTTGAAACACTAAACGCGCTAAAGCTTGTATTTATTTCCTTACAAATTTGCAGCGCGTTAAAAAATTAATTGTGCGAAACGGAGCTTTCGGAGTGAGAATTACGAGTGTGATATAGCTCGCCTGGTAATATTTATTTTTATTTCCCGCCGCGACTTGGAAATATTTTTTTGAATACTCAAATGTTTGCCATTCTAGATAGCGGTCGAAACGTTTATTTAGTGTGCGCAAGGACAAGGTAATTAAAACAAACCTGTGAATTCTAGAAACATTACAGAAATTCAACTAATCGTTAGTCACAACCTATTTCGAGAGGCTGCCGACCGTTTAACGTTCTGCGGCTGTTCGAAGACGACTCCTGTTAACTTTAAAGTTGTGAGCGCGGGCCGCCGTCGCTTAGCGACTCCTGCGAAGTTCGAAAACATTTATATTCATAGTCTGTGACCGTTCGCACGTTTCGATCATTCGGCACGGTTTATTTTCAACGGTAGCCGATCGAATACAGCTCAAGGAGGGCAATTACCCGTTCGACGGTATTTCTTTACCGAATTCGCAGTGACTTCCACGAGAAATATCAAAGTGAAAGCCAGTCAAGAAAGTGTCGCGTTCATCAAAGCCGAAGAAGCGGCCGTATGAAGTGAGGGGCGGTGAGACGCGGTGTTTATTCGTATAAGAGGCGCAGTCGCATCTCCAGACGATTGCGATGTCAAACAGAGATACCGTAAATGAACTGAAAGGATCTGGGTCGCGCCCGCGGCGGCGGCGCCCGCCGCTCCCTCGCCGGAGAGCTATTCCGGGACTGTACCCTGTACGTTACATTAAAACGTGTTTTAGGCAGTCTTCATCCAAAAATAAGATTTCGATTTCTACGTAAAGACTGAAATCGACGGATATGAGTTCTATTAAAGCTTTATTAAGATTCTAATTACGTTTAAGAAGTAATTAGTTTTTGGCGATGTAATAGCGATATTTCGTGGGAATGCGATTAAAAGTCAAATTGTTTTATTAATTATAAAGTAGATACATATATTTCATGAATTTGTGGTATCGTGCGCTCTTCGGGCTACGGTACACCAAGAGAGAACAAAAGAGCTACCGTACAACTGAAACACAAGGTCAGCAATGTAAAACAAATAACATATAAGTACTAACATTTAAAATTACTTTACAACACAAACTTTTTTTTTGTCCCTTTTTTTACAACACTTACTTATTCTATTAGAATCGATGAATTTGTAACAGTCCTTGCGAATATTTTGAATTAACCTTTTAGTTTAAAGGTTGTAAGAATTTACAACTGTGAACAATTGTTATTTGAACAGGGCCTTTGTGCTGTCAGTCTTGTGAAAGGTTCATTCATGTGTGCCGCGGCTGAGGTTTGTTGGTGGTTTTCACAAAGAACGTTTCATCACACAGATCAATTTTAGCCCAAAAGCACTTTGAGCACTTCGCTCTGATCTTGCCGACGAATTACAATCGTTTATCTGCTGTCACAAATATCTAAGAGGAGTTATCAGAGTTAAGTTAAAGTAGGTAAGAGAAATCCAATCAGAATCGAGGAAGTAAAATCGAACAAGTTCCTTGCAAGCCAATGTTACAGAACAAGCTCTGATATCATAGAAGTGCCGAGTTCTAAGTATTTTAAGTGGCACTGCCTCTACCTACTATGTATGAATTGCCGATAAGGCCAATTTTATTAATTCCTAAACTATTGTTACTCCTGACACGGTTCACCTGCCATAACGCGGTTTCAGGAGAAAATTCACATTGTACAGAAAAAGATTAAAAAATATATACATAGGTATTTCATTTTACTTTTTGAGTTCAGGAAGTCTGCGAAAAACAGTAAAGTGCTTATTATTATGATTGTTAGGCGTCTTGTGGAAAACTAAGTTCTGTATGCAGTCGGCCATGTGTACTGGGATTTCCGGTCGGTGCAGTCCATTGCACGGATCAATTCAAGCCCGAAAAATCGCAGACGCTAAAAGAACAATTAAGGATTGAAGTTCAATGACTGCGTCTCGACTTAGGGCGAGTGGTGTTGCCACATTGAAAGATGTAAATAGTAGGATTCATATATTTATGTAGAATGGAAATGAAAAAAAAATATTTTTAAAGGAAACATGAACTTCCTTGTCACATTATGTTTCTAAATATCAAAAACAATTTTATGATGTACAAATTAGAACTAAAATGTCACTTTTATTCAAACAAACGAACAAAGTCAAACATCGAAAATTTGGGTTTCAATTTTAGATTGTTTAATAACAAAAAAAATATCAATTACATCGGTAACTAATTTCCTTAATTCTGAAAATCCCTTACGGAACCACATATATGGCAACACTAGTTCTGATCGTGTTCGAACTCGAGGCGAAATTCGAAATTTAAATTTTAAAGCGCTGCCATATGCTCGGGTTATGTTTCAATCAAAGCGTACATCGGAAAAAAAATTGGCTTTTTGTCGAAAGTGGATTGGTACGTTTCACTTTTTCGTCTGATTTTTTACAGTGTGTAGTTGGTTTTGGTGAATATAAACTATTACGCAAAAAGTTGGCAAAGCACCGTTTGGTGGGTCTTTAAATGCACAGGCGGAATTGAATTTTTCATTTCGCATCAAAGCTATCAAAGCAATTTTAGTTATGCTTTTTAGTTTAAATAATGAAACAGCGAACTTTTTTACCGTGCCATTTCATACAATTTTTTATGTGTTCAACGTTAAAATACGATAACACATTGTAAATATTTTTGGGAGCGGAATCAAACGTAGCGTCCTTTCGCTACGTCGATGCCCGAAGTAAAATATGTACGAGTAGGACTGAAAATGTATTTAAATTGGTTACTGAAGCCTGTCCCTAGAATTATCTATTAAAATAGGTTCGTCGCAGTGTTGTTTGCTTATTTAGGAACTGAAAAGTTTGTGTTTTGTCCTAATTAGACTGGCGAATGGTATATGGTATTTCAAACGTTTGTTTAGCATCGTCACGGGAGGAGGAGCACACGACGCCTGTGGACATTTTGAGTGACCTGTTGTTTTTATCCAACTCGATGTCGGCCAGATGTGTTGAAAGCCTAAGGAAAGTTCGACAAAGGGTTTTCCTTGTTGAAAGGGTTCAGGGCGCTTTACCTTTTAATGCAATGAGTGAAATCCTTCGTTAGGCAAGTCCGGCTTTTCGGATATCGAGTTTTCCTTTTTGGGGAGATTTAGAAAGCTGAGTGCTTTGCGTTTTACATGGCGTCGAGTGGTCACTTTCAACTGGAGAGCTGATTTTGGGTGGTGGAAAAGCGAACTCTTAAGCGGACGTTTAGGATTCTGTGGTTGTGTTCAATATCGTGAGTTTGGAAAATGTGCCGCCTGTATACCTATACAGACGGCACATTTTGGCACATAAAAAAAAAGATTACCTAATCATTTTTTTTTATCCTAAACTAGATGCTTATTATTTTTATTGATAAAATTACAATTCTCATGTTCAAATTATTACACATATGTATGTACTTTAGCTTACGACAGTTTAGTTCACGTCTTTGTTTTAAATAATGGGTAGAAGCTTGGATATTAAGCCTTTAAAACTGGTCAGAGCTTGTCTTTATGTCAAGATCGGTTACTTGTAGGGTATGTGGTTGTTACGTTGTTATTATAAAAATATAGTACAGCCACAAACAACGTAACAGCAAACGCGTGTACGTCGGAGAGCCGTCAGGGGGCAGCACACGCGAGACAGACACCGCAGTCGGCGCTCTCGGCGCCACACGAGTGACTTTCATTAGACAAGGAAGCCGAAACAAAAACGAGTGTACGCAACAATTCGCCCTAACTACTTCAAGTTGCACCCCCCGCTTAAAAGCCATTACCGCGTCTTTGATCTGCGCCGCGCTTTGATTGCGCCGCTTCGACTGCCCACTTGTAACCTTATAACTATTTTTCTTCTTACGAGTTTTTTAGAGAAGCAAAAGCAATCTATAACTGCGAGCCGGTGTCTCCTGCTGCTGAAGCAAACGGAACGAATGGTCTAATGAGAAATCTATGTAGTTTGTTTTGTAGGCGTCGATAAATTGTAATATCAGACTCACAATTGACTGCCAATACGATAAGACAATTAGCATTTTGATAACGGAATCTACCGGTAAATATACATAAATATATCCGTTGTAATTAAAATGTTATCTCATTACAAAAGTATTTTACATTAAATTCCAGTAACCCTACTGAAGGCTGTGCTCGTAACTTTGTTTTTGATGCCTTCAAAGCGACTTGACCGTGAAGAGGCTCTGTTTATTGCCGGCCTGTCACTTTGTAACTGAACTTTATACCGAGTTCCCTTTACCATTTTATTGGATCGTACCTACTCGGTGCGAACGTGTACTTTCATATAAGTCTCTGTATAAATTTCACTTTATATTTGTTGTGGCAAAAATATTATTTTTTTGTCAACATGTATCATTTTTTAAAAGAAAAAATGAATTATAATAATATTAGAAAACAGTACTTGTATGTAAACGCAGAGATTAGTATAAAGTCCTTCCAAATCAATATTTTACATATGTTTAGATAAGCTTTAGTCGTAAATAATTTCAAAGGAATTTGAGTACCTATCTTATTTTAAAATTTATCACGCACTAAAATCAACTCCTAATGACAGTCGATATCATACCGAAGCCAGTAACGACATGAAATACTCATCATAACTACTACTTTGACGGATCAAAGGTAGGTCTACGTTTGTGGGGCCCGGTAAACACAAAGGGAGACTTAAAACGCAAAAATAACGTTTACAATCTTCGGGACATACTCGTATTTCCGAGCTTCTCTTTTGAACCAAGATGCATGATGATAATTAGCCTGAATCTTTTCAAAGTCTGAAATAGATTCCACCGCTCGGTGACGTGGTAATTAGCTCTCGGCAGCACTGAGACCTTTGTGCCGCTACCCTTTGAAAGCTCCACTATTTTTAAAGCACCGTTTGCAACGAGCCCCGAACGGAGTTTGATTTGTTTTCGAATGGAACTGGATTGTGTTGCGGTTCGATCCGCTTTTAAGGCTCAGGCTTTATTTGAGTGGCTCTGAATTTGTGCCAATGCTAGTGGGGATATTGGGGCTGAGCCTTTGTGTTTCGTAATAAGTTCGTGACAAGAACGAGTGCTGTCCCGTGCCGCTGACTTGTAAAAGGAATGTGTCGAGCACTGGACTCGTTCCAACCCGTAAAAGCAATTAACCGTTTGTAGGGCCGCTACATTCCGGCCGGCTGGTACATTTTCTTTCCAGAAGCTATCGTAAAATGCTGCGGAGAACATTTTTTGCTCATTTTCTCTGTCAATCTGTTACTGAACATTTAATTTTATATTATTGTGTTGCGATAGCTGTAATAGATAATTCTTTCAAGCATCCTTCAAGTCAGAGACTAATCATTGTGTTGACACGTGAAAGATCAATAGCCTTTTTCTTTCTTTGCTTATATTTATGTATCTTTACGAGTTCCGTTCTGCGCGTCCTGTCATCGTGTCAAACATTTCAGAATCAGCGATGCGACATTAAGGCGGCAGATCTTCTTTTCACATTGCTTGTCACTAATCAACTGTCTTGTTTTACTGTCAGACCCAACCTTTACATAATAAAAACAAAATGTGTGGACATTTGTCTACCTTTGGAATATCTTCAAGTTATAAATATTATATTATTAGAAATTTCTCCTAGATTATTGTGGGACCCGATTTCGTATATGCATAGAATTTTTAAGCACGTTTTACACTGGTCGCTTACACATTTAAAAATATTTAAATTTTGTTACTTCTCTGTCATGAAACAATCACCTATACCTCCGCATCGTCTGCATAATACACCGAAGATAAAATATCACACCCCGAAGACACTACTTCAAAATCTGTAACGTGACATTACTTCCGCTTTCGCCAGGAGAATGGGGCACATCACAAAAAGTATGGAACGAAGGTTGCAGCACGGAACCGATCCGCGGCGTCTCATCGGCGATTCCCTTTGGCGTGCGCAAACATGGCCTCGCGATTCGAGTACTGCGCGTCACATTTTATACTATCTTAAGCTCCAAACCCACTAGCCAACACGCGCAACACAGTTTTGATAAACTTTATGACTCATATCATTCAAACTGTACATAACATGTTGTAGATTGAAAAAACCGTTGTTTATTTTATTTTTATTTCTTTGGAAAACTTACAGCTAGGTATACACAAACAATACATAGAATAGAAAGGAAGAAGGCCACTT
>DWEM01000006.1:0-39490 GCA_018245935.1 Agara belti belti
CAATGCTCTTGTCCGCAATGCTACGTGGGCCAGCCAAGACTCGCTTGCCGACTCGATCCCACGTGTAAGCCGACAGCCGATGCAAATGTAACCTTTACTTGCTCCGATAACAAGCCTTGCCCTCCCAAGTTGGCGTGTGATTTAAGCACGAATCAATGTCGAAATCCCTGTCTCGGCTACCAAAATTGTCGAAGAAACCAGAAATGTGAAGTAAGAGATCATAAGCCTGTTTGTGTATGTCGAAATGGATTTGCACTTAACGAAAAAGGCGAATTGACCTGTGCACCAGAACATGCAGAATGTACCAGAGACGAACAATGTCCATCCAATGCGATCTGCCGCAATTCCAAATGCGTTAATCCTTGTTTAGCTTCACGAGAGCCCATGTGCCCTAAAGGAAAACAATGTGAGGTAGTAGAACATCGCGTTATGTGTGTTTGTGTCGAAGACTGCCATCCGACTGTATCTATATGTTTAAGAGATAATGGCTGTCCACAAAATTTAGCGTGTAGAGATTTTCAATGCAAAGATCCTTGTAAGGGCGCATGTGGAGAAGCCCCATGTTCAGTGGAAGATCATCACCCTGTATGCAAGTTTTGTCCTAGTGGATTTATACATGACGAAAAATATGGCTGCATTAAAGGTAATTTCACCGTTAACAAAAAATTGAATATTACCGTATATTAGAATACATAATATTGTCGTCTTGAAAAGTCTTAATATTTTTCTTCATATTGCAGGAAATGATATTTTCTACTTTATGACTTCATGCAGCTCTCTTCTTGTTTCTTTCTTGTTTCTAGCATGTTCATATTTCTTTTTCCACAGTTTGAACTTCTTCTAGAACAGGTAGATTTTACGCATGATATTTTTTATATGTGTACATAAGAATTCGTTCACTTTAATCATCTTGGTGGCGGCTGCGCTTGGGATCTTTACTTTTAATGCATTTAACGCTTCGATGTGACATGACAAATGCAACAAAACTGCCACGAGACAGAGTTTGCAACATTTGATCTTAATGCCTTTTTACTGTATTAATTATATTACCTTCGGTCTGTATGCGTAGGTATTTACAAAATTATATTCGTGATAATTTTATTAAAGCACGAAATTGCAAGAAATGTAGATCCGCCTTAATATTTTTATATGTGTATCTAAAAAACTATTGTAGTTGTAAATTGTATCAAATGCACGGAGTGAAGAGCATTAGAATCTTTTTTGCTTGTACACTTTTACTTCTACTGAAATCAATGCTACTGGCATCTAGCAACGCATTACGGTCTATGTGCCTAAGTACAAAGTACACTATTTCTTTTTTCCATGAAACTGAGCATTACAATAATATATGATACTGTTTAATATTAATTTTAAACTATCCGAATATATTATGATACCTGGATAAAAAAGTAATATACTCTATTGGATGTATCAGCGTTAGACTGCAGCGCGCATGAGCAGTGTGCAGCTGGGCTGGCGTGCATAAGCGGGCGTTGCGCGGACCCATGCGCACATGGAGGTCCCTGCAGAGTTGGCCAATCATGTACTGTCGTAGACCACCAACCGGTTTGCTCTAAAGGTTCGTTAATAAAATATTTTTTAACACAGTTATTACTAAAAGTATTTGTTTCCCTACATTACCGGGCTCGACTTTGCTAAATCTATACTTCTATATCTATATCTATACTAATATTATAAAAAGGAAAGATTTGTGTCTGTGTGTGTGTGTATGTATCGAATAGACTCAAAAACTACTGGACCGATTTCAAAAATTCTTACAGCACTTGAATGCTACATGATCACTGATCAATATAGCATATATTAATTACAAGCTTTTTCCCGCGACTTCGTCCGCGTGGAGCAGTTTGTATCTGTATTATTTGCAATAAATGTATCCTAGGAAATTAAAATGCTGCCCAAAGCTACTATTCCACGCGAACAAAGTCGCAGGCAAAAGCTAGTCATGTATGTAGAAGAAATTAGTATATTTAACAAATGAGTCACACCAAATACCGCCTGAAAAGAACTAGTAATTGTGTCTTGCTGATGCTCATATGTGTTTTTTTGTCCTTAGTTTGTCAGTGTCAAACATCTTCAGATTGTGCTCGATATCCAAACACACAATGTGATGGCTGCGCCTGTGTACGTGGTAAGAAACCAACAGTTGCTATTTAATGTACACAACTATCATAATGGTATTTAATTACAAATTAGTTTTATGATCCGTCTGTGACAGTGCTGCTTTTTTTTTGTATATTTCTGACGGGCGAAAAGGGGTTACCTGTTCTGGAAAATGTGTTTGAAAATGAAATATCAAGATATATTTTGTCTGTGTACAATGTTTCCATTTATAAATTTGTGTGAAGATTACCAAAGATCTTATAAATAAATTTTACATTTTTCACTGTAGGTGATAAGCCATCTATAAATTGTGCACATTGTCGGCCTGGAGTACCTTGCGATCCATTTTCTGGGGCATGCATGGAAAGTGAGTACACCCTGGAATTATTTTTAATGCTAGTTAATATTGTTTACCTAATAATATATCTTAACTTAGCTAATTTTATTAAATTACCTGCCACTGTTTATCGAACATCAAAGTGATGATAAACAATGGTATACGTTAAAACTGTTCTATGTACTTATAATGTATTTCCATATTTGAAAACCTGCAGACTCCTACTTTATTGCTAGCAAGTCTGCCTCTAATATGTTTGTGAATAGCAAGACTAACTCCAAATGAACTGGTTGTTGCTATATTTTCAGCGTACAAATTTGTCCGATAAAACACCACAAAGTACTGGTAAATATTAATTCGGCAGACCCGACAAAATATTTGTGTAGACTAGTATCAGAAGACCTATTTCATTATTTCTTTTTTTCTTCAGTAGCAAATGTTCTAGGCTTTTTGGGATACGTTTTTAGCTCTATCACTACATTATAACTATTCCGAAGGTTATAAACACAACACAAAAAAAAAATTGCTTAGAAAACTTGCATGCATTCCTATCTTTATTATCTTCCTGTAATAATTCAGATACATCTTTGAGAGATAACATCTTCATCAGAGATCTTTCATATCTTCTCCTTCACCACTATTCTTATTGATATTAATTTTAAGATTTGATAACGTTTTAAGATATTTATACTGCATGTTTTAGATATATGAGTATTCTTATAGAACAATTGCGCAATAGTCTTTGAGATATTAAATAGTTATAATTTATTAACTTATTCTCTTATTATATTCCTATTAACAGATGAAGGACCTAAAAATATTTCACTAACCGAATCATACTCCAGCAATGTCACGACTAAATCAGTACTACCTACTATAATTGAAGAAACTACTGACTTTGACACGACTACACACCCATATACAACTGACAGCAACACCGTGAATTTTACAGAGAGCATAATTTCTACGGGGCTAGGAAATATTACAGAATCATCCACTGCTAATCCAAATACAGATATAACTACTGTTTACGTAAAGAGTGATAAATCAGTTTCCGATAAATATGATATTAATCAAGGATTCACGACATCACAAAGTTCGACTTCATTTGATATGACAGATACTGATATGGAATCTGTCACGAGTACTTCTTTAACTAAAAGTAACGGTTCAACTGGCAGTATCATGAATTCTTTTAACGTAAATAACAAAAAAGTTCTTCAATCAACATTAGATTCCTTTGAACTCATACCGAGTAGTAGCACTATTCATTCTGAAAGCACCGTAAAGCCTATGTTAAAACGAACGGAAACGAGTGGTTCACAAAAACAAGTTAATGATAATAAAAGTGTTAAAACTGCTGAAAATCAAAGAAAGCTACACAATAACTACACAAATATACATCAAGAAAAGCTACCTGGAAATGAGAAAAATGATAAATCATACCATACTAGCACTTCACATACTGACATATTACCAAAATATGCTGGAATCTACGCTGATAACATCACAACATATAACCCATCTATAATCGAAGAAGACTCATCCACAACTACATCGGCGGAAATAACAAGTTTATTATTCGACGTGGATACCAGTACAACAGGAGTAATTAACCTTGTTCCAAACCATTCATCTACGCAATCTGATTACAATTCATATACGAAAAGCAAATCCGAGGCAACAGAAAACGTGTTATCTAAGGAATTTCAGAATAACGAAAAGGAATTTAGTTCAGACTTTGACGATATAGTAAAACAAACTACATATTCTGACGACACAACAAATTCAGATAAAACTGATAATTACTTACCTATTTCAGGACACACGAAAATATTGGATTTTACTGTGCCTTCAAAGAATAATACATTATATGTTACTCAATATCCTCTATATACCACAAAAACAACTAAATCTATATTATTTACAAGTACGGAACAGACGACATACCTAGAGGAAAGAGACATAGACATAGACAATAGTATTGGCATAACTACTACAGAAAGTACTACTACTAAGTCAGATAAAATAAATAAACTAGCATACGCAACTACTTCAGAAGAATCTACGGAAGACTTGGATTTTCCAGTTAAGTCGACGCAAAATAGTATTGATAAATATTTTGATCATTCTGAAAAAATAGACGTTTTAGATTCAACACCAACAATAAAAAATCAGTACATGACAACATTTGAAACCAAAAATAAATATTCGACAACTAAAACTACCGAAATGGAAAAGAACTACAATACTGGTTTCATAAATAATATCAATAATGAAAGGGCAGATACAACAAGAGCTACAGATTTAACCACAATGCCATATAACAAAGATGAATTTGGCGAACAAAAAGATATCAATTTAAAAATGGAATCAGTTGAACCACTAACTTCGGTAGAAACCGCCAGTACTACTGACTCAATATACATCGAAGAAAAAGATATAACAAAGGGACAAGTAACTATATCAGATATCATAAGTACTGCCACAGATAGTAATTTGGGTCAAATTACTACGACAAAGGTTGAAATGGATAGTTCAACGACAAGCGCCTTTACTAGTAATTCCTTGACCACTCACTTTTCTATTCTTGATACAGATGCAATTGGACTTGAAGATACTTCAGTTCGTCAAAAAGATAGTATCACTGAAAGGACAAAACTTAAAATATATAATGAAAATCCGACTGACGTTGCTGTATCCACCAATGCCGAGTTTTACTCAACAATGCCAATTGTAACAAATACTGTAGAATTATCATCGAAAACTACGGAGAATGCGGATATATATAATACAAGAGAAGCGGACTCTGATGACCAAATGTCAATCACTGAAAAAATAAATATTTCAAGTGAGCAAGACCACCAAACAACAAAACATGTTGATGACAATGATTCAAGCACTGGTGCTATTGAAATAAAATCGGATATAATAAATACATCTCATACAGGAATTGTAGAATACACAGGTGTATGGGAAATAACTACAGAGGCTTTTAGAAGTGATGAATATAATAATACCAATGCTTCAACCGACAATATGTCAACTGACATTATTATCTCTAAAGAAACATCAAGCACTGAAGAAACAAAATATTTGGAACGAAAAGAAATAGGAACAGAACTAGACATAACGAGTACCGAATATATAACAACAGTATCGGACAGAAACAAGAAAAATAACTTAATTACAACAGTAGAGAAGAATATGTCGACAACGAGCAGTATTGATGTAGAAAAAACACAGTATACTTCAGTAGTTGAACCAATGACAACAACTTCTACGGGCATTGGGGCTGATATTGAATTCAAGTCTTATCACACAGGTTTAATACAAAACCAAACGCTTATGGAATTTACCAGTACTGAGACAGACATTAAATTAACAAATGATGAAAAGGAAAATCCGACAAATACATTGAGTACTGAGTCCACCCGTACAGTGATAACACCAGATAATTATTTTGAAAGTACAACTGATGATACTATATTAAATACAAGTGATAGTATGATTCATACTGAAATAACAAGTACAGAACATTCTTTAAAAAGTAATCGTAAAGAACTAGCTTCATCTGTAAATGACGGTAATGTAGTCACGATAAAGAATGCTGACACAACATATTATACATCTATGTCACCAGCAAATACCGACTCTTCTGAAGCCAGTACCACCCCTTATACAGTAGTTCCATCGTATAACCAAAAATCAACTGATAATATGATTTTGAAAGAAATATCAAGCATTGAACAAAACGAAAATGAAATCTACCCGAAAGATATTACAGAAAGTATAATAAACAAATTAAAATCAGAAATAACTACGAATTATGTAAACGACATTAATACTGAAAGTAGTTTAAGTGACCTAACTACTGTCTCTTCTAAAAATACTCAATATGTTGATAATGTAGTTTCTCCAAATGATGTGAAGTTAGAAACATCAAAGGAGAACGATAATTGGATTACTCCCGAGACTTATTTTAATGAGAAAGTATATGAGATCAAGACTAGCACAGCAGATTATTCAAAATTAACTACTATGTATGCAGAAAATAGTTACGCTGATACAAATATTGCAACTTACGAGACAAAAACAATTGACGAGTTTATCAGCAATGTTATGAACGGTGAAACTGAAATGCCTGTAATTGATAACATTTTCAGTACAACAGAAACCTCATCAATTTCCAGCGACGCCACGAAACCGGTATTGACTGATGTACAAACAAACCAAGCTTCTGTAACCGAAAGTTACGCTACTATAAAAAATACTGTAGATGACAAATTTACTGACTTGCATATATTCGCCCTGCCGGGAACAGAAATAAACAATTTAGATACAAAAGTAACAAAAAAAGTTAATAAAAATAGTTACACAGATAGCATAACAATTTCGGACTACATTTATACTACACCCCAATATAGTGATTTAAATGAAGACAATAATTTAGGAAGCTTCGAAACTACATCTTCTCAAATAGAGTCTTCTACCAAATACGAAGAACTGGCACAAAGTAGTACAGAATACGTAAATGAATTAAATTCAATTTCGCTAAGTTTATTTACTGATACATACACTACACCAGAAGCGTATTCCGAAAGACAAACCGTAGAACGAACAACCCCTGATTTTACAACAACCTCCACACCACCAGGCTCAAATATTCATATTGTGGATAAAATTTCCACGACCTTCGATTCCTCGACAGCGGCTCAATCAGAAGAGATAGTCTCCACTGAGTTTTCATTGACGGATGCTAAATTTATTAATACCTCTGGTGAAACTGTTCATGTTAAATATGATGCAAAAACCACCGAATCCATTTATCCTTCAACTCAAACAGAAACTACAAAAGGTGCTGTTGATATTACATCCACTGAAGACATTATAGTATCTACTACTATAAGTACTGAAGATAATAAGGCGGACTATAAAACTTCAAAACAAAAATATGAATTAGAGAATATAATGTATACAATAAGAGAAAATTTCGAACCTCTTACTACAAGTCAAGTTACACCGTTATTTAATAGAGATTTTACACCTACAGAAAGTGATGATTCGTCTACTTTACAAACAGATAATATAACTATAAATAATGACTCTGATGTGACTACAATTTCTGACATGAAACCGAATACTGGTTTACATTCGCGAACACCATCGCTTTCAAATACTGAAACAGATTTTAATGTCGATAGGACAACTACATCGATTTCTTTTAATACTTTAAGCACACTAAATGAAGTAACTACGGATGATAATAAATACATATCTAAAGAGGGCAATGTTTACAAGACATTGAAATCCACATCTTCCTATGAGCCGTCCGCAACAAATAATTATTCAGACGTTGACAGTGATTATGTATATGAAACCATGATAACTGATACAACAATAAAAGAAACACAGTACCAACCTACGACATTCAGTTCTAACTCTATTAATAAAGATATTTTGGAATCTGACATAGATAAACTGTCAACGTTTGGGGTTAGCACTACATATACTATAACAGATAGCGTAACAACAGATAGCTCGACAGCTAAAAAGACCGATAGTTTCACAACTTTGCCTGAAGTGAATTTAAAGCATACTCTCAATACACCAGACTCAGTTTTAGATTTTACTTCAACAACGACGGACCATACGTATATCGTACCAGACCATTCGAGTAAAATATCAACAAATTCTCCTATTGATAAAAATTCCTTAAATCTAGTGACAAAGTCAGCAAATACGGCTGTAGAATTAACAGTAAAAGGTTATGGTGAAGTTACACAACAGGAAATAAATAATGGAAAAGAATCAAGTCAAAATGTAGATATTGTAACAGATAACTACACTATGACAGAAAGTTTAGAATACAGTTCACTTTCAAATAAAGTAGTTGAATCTACCACTAACCATATTCTAGGAGAATTCCCTTACAATAACATTACTAACGTGCAAAGTACTAACATTGATAAAATTCCTGAGCAGACTCTAAATACACAAACTATAATACCTGAAGCCGAATTAACACTTAGTACAGCAATCACAACAGAAACTGTAAATTATAGTTTACTGTCAAATGAAGCAGTAAAACCGACTACGAATGGTATTCCAGCAGAATTCACTTACAATTCTATGCAGAATACCGATACTGATACAATTCCTGAAATACCTCCAAGTTCAAAAGATATAACACATGAATTTAAATTAACACCTCCTACGGCAAACCCAGTATACAGTTTAGAACACAATTCATTGACAAGTAAAGTAATTGAATCTACAACGGATAATATTTTAGCAAAATTCCCTTACACCACTTTAACTAATATGCAAAGTACCAATATTGATAACATTCCTAAGATAACTATACATTCACAAGAAATTTCATATGACGCGGATACAACATCCAGTACACTGACCACGTTAGAAACGGAAGATTATAATTCAATGTCAAATAAAGTAGATAAACACACGACGGAGAATATTCCAGCCGAATCTACTTACATTAGTTTTACTAATGTGCAAAATACCAATTCTGATACAATTTCTAGAATAACATTAAGTTCACAAGATATAACGCATGAATCTAAATTAACACCTACTACTGCAACCCCAGTAGAAAGTATGGAATACAGTTCATTGTCAAGCAAAGTAGTTGAATCTACAACGGATAAATTTTTCCAAGAATTTCCTTATTATACTTTAACTAATATGCAAAGTACCAATATTGATAACATTCCTGGGATAAATTTAGATTCACAAGAAATTACACATGACGCTGAGACAACATCCAGTATACCAATGACGTCAGAAATTGAAGGTTATAATTCAATGCCGACTAAAGTAGATAAATACACGACGAAGAATATTCCAACCGACTACACATACAGTAGTTTTCCGAATATACAAAATACTAACACTGATACGATTCCTGGAATAATTTTCAGTTCAACACAAGATATTACATATGAAACTGAATTATTACCTATTACTGTAAGCACAACAAACAGTATTGATTCTAATTCACTGCCAAATAGAGAAGTGAAACCTACGACGCAGAATATTATAGGGGAATCAACTTACACTACTTTTTCTACTGTACAAAGTGCCAGCACTCATAAAATTTCTGATATCGCTTTAAGTACAGGAGAATTAACACCAGAATCTAAACTAATACCTACTACCGTAACTACCACAGACAGTGGAGACTATAATTCACTAGCCAATAAAGTAGCTGAATCTACGATGGCGACTATTCTAGGAGAATTCCCTTACAATACTTTTACTCATATACAAAGTACGAACACTGATAGAACTTCAGATGTGACTTTAATTACACAAGCAACAACACACGAAGATAAACTGACACCTAATATTAAGACAACAATAGAAAGTGCAGATTACACCTTTAGAACAGAAGATATCGAAAATGAAGCTAATGTAGATGTTTCAACGATAATGATTACGACTGAAGTACTCGAAACGAAAAAAAAAGATTTTTATGATACCGCGAAAAATTTTATAAACCCATTAACCGAACCAATTAATATGGAATCAACAACTATAACAACAATGGAGGAAAATATTGACAAGCAACAGAAAACGCGTTACCCATCAACTGTGTCGTCTATTTTAAGTACGTCAATGGAAAGCTTATCATCTCGACAAAAAGATGTTGATATTTCTGCTTGGACTGATTCTACGCCATTTGACATTACTATTACTACAACTGAAAAAATTGACTTAAGTACTGACATAGATGTAAATACAAAGTGTAAAAAAGACTATCACTGCCTTACTGACTATACCTGCATTAATGGAGTATGTGAAAATCCGTGTGAAGGAATACGGAATCCATGTGCAATGAACAGTACCTGTAAAGTTGTCAACCATGCTGCTGTTTGTGTGTGCGATGAGGCTGCTGGAAACGTCTGTGTAAGAGGTATGCTCTTAAGAGTTATGATACCTTTAATTTTTTTGCACAGTCTGTGAATCCGTTACAGTAAATCCGAAAGTTTAAATTATTATTATAAGTACTTTGGTCGTTTTATCGGACAAATATGTACATTATAATTAAAATATTAATATTATTTAGTTGATTCATTAATTATTTGTAAATAAACTAATACTGACTCTTCCATGTAACATACTAATTTTAAATATAACATGTAACATAATAGAATCACCTGGAACACCTAAGGCACCAGAACCTTGTCATTCTGATCGGGACTGTATAGAGACTGAAGCCTGCTTTATGGGATTGTGTCAAAATCCTTGCGAGTTTGACAATGTGTGTGGTGTCGGAGCCAATTGTCTTCCAATAAAGCAAAGACCGATGTGTTCATGTCCTGCTGGACACGACGGGGATCCAGCAGTCAAATGCTCGCCCAAAATAAGTAAGCTGTGTTTTCAGTACATTAGGTTAATGTTTACCTAATAATTTCGCTTTGAATACTTTTAGTATTTGTAAATAAATATAATATTTGGTATATACTACACTTACCATGTAAGTACTGGAACTATCGTATGTATAATGTAATAAATAACCTTGGGTAGTTATATAAGTTTCGGGAATAAAAAATAACAGTGCGTAAAAAATGTATTTCTTACGGAGTACATGTTAAAAAGTAATCATTAAGGTAAATGTAAAATTTGCACTTGTAAAATATTAAAGTATTGTAAAATTTACATTTCTTTACATTTTACTCAGCTGGTTGCACTCGGAATGAAGATTGTCACTTGACCGAAGCTTGTATAAATAATGCATGTCAACATCCATGTGCAATACACAATCCATGCGCACCTAATGCGGTCTGTATAAACACGAATCACGGTTCAGATTGTAGCTGTACTGAAGGATTCCAAGGCAACGGCTACGTTGGCTGCGTACCGGGTGAGTTATTTTCTGACTTATGTTAATATAATGGCAATTATCAAAATACTAACATTTTACATTTATATTTTTTTAGTCATCAACACACAGTCTATTTGTCAGTATAACGAAGATTGTCCACCTGAATTATTATGTGATCGGCTAAATCGAGTATGCATCAATCCATGCTCCATTGACAAATGTGGAGATAATGCTGAATGTATTTCAGCGAATCATGGAATACAGTGTAAATGTTATGCGGGCTTTACAGGAAATCCTTTCATAGAATGTTACCAAGGTACATAAATCTTAATATTTTTCGATTATTTTACAAATTTAACTTCTATAAGATATCACTATGAGAGGAGACTCGGTTCAGCAGTGAACTAATAAAAGGGTCAATATAAAGCATAATTATCCTAGATTTATTTTACACAATTATTTCATTTTGGTATAACGGCCTACCAATATTTTAATATATTTCAGTTCAAGGATGTCGATCTGATAATGAATGCTTAAATTCTGAAGCTTGTATAAATGGGAAGTGTGATTCGCCATGTAGTTGTGGCATTAATGCTATCTGCGATGTCTTAAATCATCGGGCATCTTGTAAATGTCTATCTGGGTACACTGGTAATCCAATGCTTGGTTGCGAACCCCCATCCAACCCATGTACGCCAAATCCATGTGGTATAAATGCACTTTGTGAAAGCGATAACGGCAATCCAATTTGTTATTGTCCTAAAGGATTAACTGGTAATCCATTTAAGAATTGCAGTAAGTATATGTTATTTATAAAGTGACAAGAAATTATATAATTTAAGATTCATATGTTTAATTATATGACACATATGTACGTATTTCCAGTACCGGAAGGTAATGAATGTGACCCAAACCCGTGCGGTCCATATACTGGATGTCGGATAATAGATAACAAACCAGCCTGCTTCTGTTTACCCAATTACGAAGGAAATCCACCGAGGCAACCCTGCAAATTACCAAATAATCCCTGCAATCCTTCACCATGTGGGCCAAATACTCAGTGCACTATATTATCTAATGGATTTGCAAAATGTACCTGTTTACAAGGTTATGTAGAGAGCCCTAATACAGTCAGAGGCTGTATAGAGGCAAGAAATCCATGTGAACCAAATACTTGCGGAGTTGGCGCACGATGCGATCCAAATAGAACACCTGCGTGCTACTGTCCAGAAAGTACTATTGGAAACCCTTACAAGTCTTGCAATCATCAGTCTTATTTGCCTCCAGATGTACTCTGTCAACCTGGTCCGTGTGGGCGGAATGCAGATTGTTACGTGGGAAGTAACAGAGAAATGTGCTTCTGCAAGACTGGTTTTATCGGAGATCCTTACGCAGGTTGTAAAGCACAACGAAGTCCATGTAATCCAAATCCTTGTGGACCACAAGCTATTTGTAACGCTAATTATGAGGGACGAGCACTGTGTACATGCTCTCCAGGCAGTACCGGCGATCCTTACAGTTTGGACGGGTGTCAATCCCGAGAATGTGAAATAGACGACGAATGCGCCATAAATAAAGCATGCATAGGATATGTGTGCCGTGATCCTTGCCCGGGAGTTTGTGGTTTAAACGCTAAATGCCTCGTAGAATCACATAATCCCATATGTATTTGTGAAGATGGCCTAATAGGAAATCCCTTAATATGCTGTCTACCACCGGAAGACCAGAAATCATTTAAACCTTGTAATAAAATCCAATGTGGTATAAATGCAATATGCCAGGACGTAGGAGACAAAGCTGTATGTTCCTGTCTTCCTGAATTTTTCGGAGATCCAACTAAAGAATGCAAACCTGAATGTGTTATGAATTCTGACTGTCCGTCAAACGAAGCTTGTATCAATCGAAAATGCACAGACCCATGCTCTTTCAAAAACATTTGTGGAATTAATGCAGCTTGTTTGTGTTCGGACCATACTGTGTCGTGCTTATGTCCTGATTCCTACACAGGGGACCCATTAATTCAGTGTGTTTACAGACGTAAGTGTGTTAGAAAATTTATATTGAAATACGTATGGTTATGATTTAGCTTACAATTGCTATGATATATGCACACTCGTATATATTGACATATTCAAGTACAAGTCGAAGATATTAAGGCGAAAAAATTAATTTAGGGGTTATTTATAACAAACGTATCTCGTTTCCTATACTCTAAATGAGCAATTCTTCGATATACGTAGGCAATTAGTTTCTCCAAAACGGCTCTAACGATTTTGACGATTTTTTGTATTCAGATGTTTTTTTACGCTTAAAATTGTTTTAGGTTACTGTCATATCCGTGGTGATCGAGTTTAACATGAAAAAATGCTTTTTTAATTTCTGTAATATCATCTGTTATTGAGTAAAAAACGTTCAATGTACACAATGTAAGCTTTTCAAAAACAATAGGCGCTGCTTTGCAAAGTAAGCTATTTAAAAACGCTTAGCTGATTATGTAACTAATGAAATAAATCAGTGAATTACGTACATTTTGTAATAATATTAATAATCTTCTCCTATAATATGTCGCCCCGAGGTGTTGTTAGAGTCGTTTTCGAGGAACCAAATATGTATATTTATAAAAATAGTTCGATTAGATTGGGTTACAAATCTTACCGAGTTTAGCTAATTTAACACTACAATTTAAAAGTTCCATAATGAAACAACTAAAACACTACAACTCTTACCAAGTACTTGGAACTATAGAGAAATGAAAAATATTGTATTCTTACGATATTACGAATATGCAACTTTTTACATGTAAGTTTTTAATTAATTTTGTGTGTATTCCAGCTATACATATTGCACCCGATAATACTACTGCACAGCCATGTACTCCAAATCCTTGCGATCCTAGCGTTTCCTGTGATACATATGGAAATCAGTTTGCTGTTTGTGACATTTGTCTTGGATCAAATCGAATTAACATTCCAGCATGTAGGCCTGAATGTGTATTGAGTACAGATTGTCCTTTTGATAAGGCTTGCTTGAGAAATAAGTGCGTAGATCCATGCCCGGGTTCTTGTGGTGTAAACACTGAATGTAGCGTTTATCATCATGATCCAATTTGCCGTTGTATCGATGGTTACGAGGGAAATCCTTATGAAAATTGTAAACGCAACCCGAAACGTAAGACTTTTAATAATATGTCATGAATGAACACATATACATATGTATATATATGGTAACTTTATTAAAAATTCTTAAAATTTTTTTTTACAGCTACTCTACCCGAGACTTGCGACAATGTTCAATGTGGTGTCAATGCTATCTGTCAAGATATAAAAGGAGCCCTAACATGTCAATGTTTGCCCAACTTCTATGGTAATCCTTTCATATCGTGCCGACCAGAATGTGTCGTCAACAGTGATTGTGCAACCAACTTGGCATGTTTGAATAACAAATGTGAAAATCCCTGTAAAGACGTTTGTGGAATTGGAGCGTTATGTGAAACCGTCAACCATCATGCAATCTGTTATTGTGCGCCTGGTAAAACTGGAGATCCCTTTATCAGGTGTAATGTGGCCCCTGTAAATGTACCATCTATATCAACGTGTGATCCTTCTCCGTGTGGACCTTATAGTCGTTGTATGGTTTCCTCTTCTAGTTTTGCACTATGTTCATGTCTCCCAGGCTTCAGAGGTATACCGCCAATGTGCCAGCCAGAGTGTGTTAGCAATTCTGACTGTTCACAGAGTGAGACTTGTGTTAATCAAAAATGCATTAATCCGTGTCAAGGAAGTTGTGGTGTGGGAGCTAATTGCATCGTAGTAAATCACAATCCGATTTGTAGTTGTGATCAAGAAAAGATGGGTGATCCTTTTGTTGCTTGCACTGCTTTTGTACCTCAAGTGCCATCAGATAAAAATCCTTGTATGCCATCTCCATGTGGACCTAACTCAGTATGTGAAATAAAACTAAAGCGCCCTGTTTGCTCTTGTCGTCCTAATTATTCTGGTACACCACCATATTGTAGGCCAGAATGTGTAATCAGTCAGGAATGTCCCCCACATCAAGCCTGTATAAATGATAAATGTGCAGATCCATGTATCGGTGCATGCGGAAATAACGCTAGATGCGATGTCGTCAATCACACCCCTTTGTGTAGTTGTTTAGACGGATATAAAGGTGATGCGTTCGTTGGATGCATTACAAGCAAGGACGACTCATTAACTCCTTGCAACCCGTCTCCATGTGGAGAAAACACACAGTGTACAGTTGTCAATAACGCAGCTCGATGTACCTGTATACCGCCAAATATTGGCAATCCATACGCGGGAGGATGCAGACCTGAATGTACAATAAATTCAAATTGTCCAAATCACCTCGCTTGCTTATCGAACCACTGTCGGGATCCATGCAGGGATTTATGTGGTGTAAACGCCGAATGTACTGTTACAAACCATATTCCTGTTTGCACATGTTTCAAAGGATATGACGGTGATCCATTCTCATCATGTCGTCCAGAATATAAGCCATGTAAGTATTTATTTTTAAGCTTCCGTTTAAATCGCTATCAAATTTTAATGTTGATCTATAAATATTGAACTACAATTAAAAACATTAACCAAATGTATTTAATTAATACAGCGACACCATTTAATCCTTGCGAGCCCTCACCTTGCGGTCCAAACAGCGAGTGTCATGTAGTAAGCAACCGCGCAGCGTGTTCATGCCGCGCCGGATACCTGGGCGCGCCGCCCGCCTGTCGCCCCGAATGCGCGGTTAACTCCGACTGCCCGACCAATCGTGCTTGCATTAATCACAAATGCAAAGATCCTTGCGCAAACAGCTGTGGACTAGATGCTCGTTGTCATGTTGTTGGACACAATCCAATATGTACTTGTCCTGAAAATATTCCCGAAGGCGACCCGTTCATCAGATGTTACAGAAAAAGTAAGTACTTTTCACACCTGTGACATGACGATAGTATGGCCTTTGAGACGATTTTTAGTCGTTGAACTTAAAATCAAATATTATTGCCCTGAATTTTAATACAGGTGAAACACTACGTGAATTATTAATAATTAATAAATCGAAATATTGATAAGTAAGAAACGATCCTGTATTTTTTGTTTATTTGTATTGACACAATAACATGACACCAAATTTTGTCAAAATTTGTATTCTAACTTAAAAAAAACTTTTTACTTGAACTAGTGACCTTTTCAGTATTCTCTTTCTAAATATCTTATAAGCTGATTTTCGTCAAACGCGGTTTATTCTTTTTTGTATGACGACCGAATCTCACAATCAAAATAAGTTTTCGAAAGATGGCATCCCTGATAAATTTTATGTTTCTAATACATATATTGGATAAAGTTACTTATAATTTATTTACTTTATTAATTTGTTAAAATAAAATATTTTTTTTTTCTTTTATCTGTTTTATTTTTCTCTCGTACATATTATGTATATATTTATGTGATATGTATATTTTTGTATATATTTAGGTATTACGTATATTTTGTATATATTTATTATTTATGTATATGTGTGTATATGTTTTATGTTATCTATAATACAAGTATACACTACTTAACATCTTATTAATAAATTTTATACCCCCAGCTCGTTTACTGTACGTGCTGTCCTTTGCCTAAAGGTTGTCTGGCAGAAATCGCTATATGAGTGATAAGGTTCCCTTTTGAGTGTGCTTCTTTCCTTGTTTATATTTCTTTGTTTTTTATAGTGGTGAAGACAATAAAGAATATTGTATTGTATTTCTCGTAGGCATTACGGCTCCAGCGCCCGATCCTTGTTTGCCTTCACCGTGCGGACCACATTCAACATGTCGCAATGAACTTGGCCGGGCAGTGTGCGCTTGTGAACCAGGCACCCTTGGGGCCCCGCCAACCTGCCGCCCGCAATGTGTCATCAATCAAGACTGCCCGCTCGCTCTGTCCTGTTTGGGTGGGACCTGCGTAAATCCCTGCATTGGTTCATGTGGCTTCAATGCACGTTGTATTGTACAGAACCACCAACCTATTTGTTCTTGTGACGAAGGACACTCTGGAGACCCATTCGCGGGCTGCAGTCCTTTCGAAGGTAAGTGCACCGCTCCTGTGCAATTCGAGTTCAATATGCATTTAAAACAGGTAACTACTTTATACACCATAAATATATACTATTTATATATGCATTTAAATAGGTATAAGTTATCTGTTGGTAGATAGCACTCTTTATGTAAATATTTATTATGTTCAAAAAGAATATAAAGGTCTACTCGCATGATTGTGGTATTTAGTAATACTTATATGTAAATCGATTTCAGTTCCTAAAGATGTTCAACGCCATCCTTGCAATCCATCACCTTGTGGAGCTAATGCAATTTGTAAAGAAAGAAATGGTGCTGGGTCTTGTGTTTGTATTGACGATTTTCACGGTGATCCTTATTTGGGCTGCCGCCCCGAATGCGTCATGAACACTGATTGTTCTATAGACAGATCCTGTTTCAATAACAAATGCGTTGATCCATGTCCTGGCACATGTGGGAAAAACGCTGAATGTAGAGTTACGAATCATGCACCTTCATGTTATTGCTTGTCTGGATATAATGGGAATCCTCTTCATGCATGTTCTCCTGTTATGAGTAAGACTATCTCTGCTTTCTATTACTGTTCTTTATTTTAGCCTCGATATATCTTTATTCTTGTCTACATTCTTTACTTCAGCTCCACCGGAACCTGTTGACCCATGCCACCCTTCTCCTTGTGGCCCTTATAGTAAATGTCGTACCTTTAATGGACATGCCGTTTGTACATGTCTCGATATGTGTGTCGGTTCACCGCCAAATTGTCGGCCCGAATGTATAGTGAGTTCTGACTGTCGACCCAACAAAGCATGTATAAATCAAAAATGTCAAGATCCATGTCCCGGTACATGCGGTATTAACGCTCAGTGTCAAGTTGTAAATCATAACCCTGTGTGCAGCTGCCAAAGTGATTACACTGGTGATCCCTTCGTAAGATGCTTCCTCGATGACAGTAAGTAATGTTACTCATATATACGTTTTGATTTTATTTGAATTATTTATATTTATTCAATTCTAAAACAAATATTTGATTGGCAGGACAAATGGTTCCTATAAATAACTGTATCCCGAACCCTTGCGGCCCACACTCGCAGTGCCAAGACGTAAATGATGTTCCTGTTTGCTCGTGTTTGAGCAATTATGTGGGACGACCACCAAATTGTAGACCAGAATGTGTTATGAATGTTGAATGCCCTGGGAATTTAGCGTGTATATCTGAAAGATGCAGCGACCCGTGTCCAGGTTCTTGCGGATTTCACGCCACTTGTAATGTAGTTAAACATGTGCCTGTTTGTACTTGTGAGCAAGGCTACACAGGCGATCCATTCTCTGGATGCTCAATCACTCCCCGTAAGTAAACAAAAACTTTTGAAAAATATAAATATCTATTAACGGAAATAATTTATACAAGTACTAAATTATGCATTTCAATTTATAGCAATTGAAGCTGAAGTGCTAAGTCCTTGTTCTCGTTCACCTTGCGGAGCTAATGCTGTTTGTAAAGAGAGACATGGAGCAGGATCTTGTTCGTGTCTCCCCGATTATTACGGAGATCCTTACGTAGAATGTAGACCGGAATGCGTTTTAAATTCAGATTGTCCAAAAGATAGAGCATGTACAAATAATAAATGTAAAGATCCTTGCCCGGGCGTTTGCGGGATGAATGCAGAATGTCGTGTTAATAATCACGCGCCGTCATGTGCGTGTATTGCTGGATATGAAGGAAATCCGTTCACGTCGTGTTATATAAGTAAGACTTATGCTTAACTCCATTTTTTAATTAAATTAATATTATAAAACTACTTAAAATAACACCATATATACCTTTTAGGTGCTGTTGAACCGGTAGATCCTTGTTTACCTTCACCTTGTGGGCCATATAGCATATGTCGGGTTAGTCATGGACACGCAATTTGCTCCTGTCAAGAACAATATTTAGGGTCTCCTCCTTTTTGTAGAACAGAATGCATGGTCAGTAGTGACTGTATGCCGAACAAAGCATGCGTAAACCAAAAGTGTATCGATCCATGTATTGGATCATGTGGCAGCAATGCTAAGTGCACTGTAGTCAATCATAACGCTCTTTGCAGTTGTCCACAAAATTATGTAGGAGATCCATTTGTGCAATGTGCACTTGAAGATCGTAAGTATTTAATAAATTATTAAATAATGTTTCAAAAATGATGTACAGAATTATAAGCCAACATGAAGGGATAATTTACTATTCTTGTCGTATTGCAGGTCCACAGCCAAAACCATCTGGTAATCCGTGTATACCTTCACCATGTGGACCTAACTCTCAATGTCGAGTAGTAGGAGAGATTCCAGCATGTTCTTGCAAATCCGGTTATATTGGTAGATCGCCCAATTGTCGTCCAGAATGTATACGGGACGAAGAGTGTCCAAGTAATCTCGCTTGTATTCGAGAAAAGTGTGCTAATCCATGTGAAGGGTCCTGTGGTTCGAATACAGATTGTACGGTTATATCTCACAAAGCTGTTTGTCATTGTCGTGAAAATTATGTCGGGGATCCATTTAGTGGTTGTTATTTTATTGGTGGGTTGTTTTCTTATATTAAATTAAACCGGACCTTTAACACAATACTTAACGTATCTGACTTTTTTAGTCACCGTACCGAGCGAGGAAGAAACAAATCCATGTAATCCATCCCCGTGTGGACCAAACGCAGAGTGCAAAGTTAAAAATTCCGCGGGGGCATGCA
Organism: Agara belti belti; assembly: GCA_018245935.1. Taxonomy (NCBI): domain Eukaryota; kingdom Metazoa; phylum Arthropoda; class Insecta; order Lepidoptera; family Hesperiidae; genus Agara; species Agara belti. The sequence goes on from DWEM01000006.1 coordinate 20,105, forward strand.
CTTGTCTGCCGGAATATTTTGGAGATCCTTACTTAGGCTGCCGTCCGGAATGTGTTACAAACAATGACTGCCAAGTGGATAGGGCTTGCTCAAATAATAAATGTATCGACCCTTGTCAAGGTGCATGTGGCATCAATACTCAATGCGCTGTTGCCCATCATAATCCAGTTTGTTTATGCGTCGATGGCTATGAAGGAAACCCTACGATATCTTGTCATCCACAAAAGAGCCGTTAGTACATATAGATATCAATGGCTTAATTTAATTCTACATTTAACTATTCAATATAACAAGCATTTAACGGTTTTAACAATTATTTCAGCACCATTATATGACGGAAATCCGTGTGTGCCGTCACCGTGCGGACCATACAGTCACTGTAAAGAAATAAACGGTCACGGGGTTTGTTCATGTCAAGAGGGATACTCTGGATCTCCCCCCACTTGTCGACCCGAGTGTGTAATTAGTACGGATTGTCCTCAAAATCAAGCGTGCATAAAACAAAAGTGTAGAGATCCATGCCCAGGAACGTGTGGAGTTAATGCGCGATGTCATGTTATTAATCACAATCCTATATGCACTTGTAAAGCAGGGTACACTGGTGATCCATTCGTTACTTGTCAATTGGAGCCAAGTAAGATCTTACCAATGCATTTTAATAAAAATGAAATACAATTAAAAAATTTGATTGTTTTTTTTGTAGATTCCCCATGTACATTTTCATGGTGTCTTGCTCTATCCAAGTCTATATCTTTTCAGAATCTGTTTTTCATATATGTTATGTTCTATTTTTCATTTCTTTTTCTATCTTAATGTGTTACTTTCTTTCTTAGAACCTATCTTTACGGGACCTAAAGGAAATCCATGCATACCTTCACCGTGCGGTCCATATTCTCAATGTAAAGTAGTTGGAGAAGCGCCTGCATGTTCTTGCTTACCCAATTATATTGGTATTGCACCAAACTGTAGACCTGAATGTTCTATCAATGCGGAATGTCCTGGTAATCTTGCATGCCAAAATGAAAAATGTGTAGATCCATGTCCTGGCTCTTGTGGTTTTAATGCGGATTGTTCCGTAGCAAATCATGTAGCCTTATGTAATTGCATACCTGGGCATACAGGTGATCCATTCAGTGGATGTTCAGTCATTGAATGTAAGTTTGAAATATAATTTATGTTTCAGCCTTAAAAGGTATAGATTTTTTTATGTTACTTAGTTAATAATAATAACTTACAGTCTCTTCGGAACCACCACCAAACCCTTGCAACCCATCCCCGTGCGGTGCAAACGCTTTATGCAAAGAAAGGAACGGCGTCGGTTCATGTACCTGCTTACCGGAATACTTTGGCGATCCATACACGGGCTGTCGACCGGAATGCGTATCCAATTCTGATTGCGATCGCAATAAGGCATGTTCCAACAATAGGTGCAAAGACCCATGCCCAGGCACGTGCGGTATAAATGCTGAATGCAGGACTGTTAATCACTCACCTACTTGTACCTGTTTGACTGGATATTCTGGAAATCCACTGACCAGATGTGAAATACAAAGTAAGTTGGGTTTTAAAAAAGCACAACAGGGAAACTAATAATAAATTATAATTGGAGACAATAAATTATAATATAATTCATGCATAAGATGTCTCCCGTATACTGAATGAACTTTATAAATAAATTATAGTAACATACTTTATAAAATAAAATATTAAAGGTTTATCTAAGAATTGTTTGGCGTAAGAAATTTTTATAATTGTAGCGTGCGCATAAATATTTGTTTACAAAAATACATAAAATTGGTTGTTATAAGGTAAGATTAGTAGATGTATGTATGATGACAACAGTATGATTAAGTCGATGATTGTCCTAATTTTTAGGTGTTCCAAATATTGAGCCACAGTTGAATCCATGTCAGCCATCACCGTGCGGACCAAATAGCTTATGTCGTGTTATTAATGGTCACAGCGTGTGCACTTGCGAAGTGGGCTATATTGGCACACCGCCTTCTTGTCGACCAGAGTGTATCGTCAGTTCAGAATGCCCGCAAGATAAGGCTTGTGTCAATAAAAAATGCACAGACCCTTGTCCAAATACGTGCGGTGTCAACGCTCGCTGCCAAGTTGTAACACACAATCCGATTTGTAGTTGCACTTCAGGATTTACCGGCGATCCATTTACCAAGTGTTCACCGGAAGAAAGTGAGTTCATTCCATTGTAAATGACATATTTATAAAGAAATCTTGACTTCTAAATGCGCACTGTGATTTTCTCTGACACCTAATAATAATCAACCAAAACTCATAATGATTTTTTTAATATTTAGGATTAGCGCCCACAAATCCATGTTTGCCATCCCCATGTGGGCCAAATTCAGAATGCCGTGTAATTGGAGATCAAGCGGCTTGTTCTTGCTTGCCAAATTACATAGGAAGAGTACCTAATTGTAGACCTGAGTGTACTATTGATGCTGAATGTCCTAGCAACACAGCTTGTGTAAACGAACGTTGTAAGGACCCATGTCAAGGAGCTTGCGGCTTGAACGCTATTTGCTTAACCATAAATCATAAAGCAATATGTAGCTGTCAACAAGGTTACACGGGTGATGCTTCTGGCAATTGCCAACAAATTGTCATATCATGTAAGTATAAGTTATATCATTTCATTTAAATTCAACTTATGGCCACAGTTAGTATTTCTTTTTAAATTGCTTAAATCTTCTCTAGAATCTAAAATTTTGAACAACCATAAGCTGTATTTCACCGTAATTGAAGGCTTTATTTAGTTTCTATACTCAAATAATTATATTTTCACTACAGAGATCAGACCTAATATACATATAATGTATTTTTAAACTACAACTTTGTACCAAATTTTAGCTACTGAAATGACACCAACATCGAGCCCGTGTTCTCCATCTCCCTGTGGACCTAACGCTGAATGTCGCGAACACAATGGAGCTGGTGCTTGCTTCTGCTCTGAAGGTTATGAAGGTGATCCATATAACCAGCAAGGATGCCGCAGAGAGTGTGAGAACAATGATGACTGCCTTTTGAACTTGGCTTGTACAAGATTTAAATGTATTGATCCATGTCCAAGAACTTGCGGACAATTGGCACAATGTACTGTCGAAAAACACGTGCCTGTTTGCACCTGTCCTGATGGTTATACGGGTGATCCATTCTTCCAATGTAAAGTGGCACATGTGCAACGTGAGTATTAAAGCTAAATGCTCTTTTATTATCTGTAGATATTATTGGTATAATTTTGTTTAATTTACTATAAAAATATATGTATTACCCGCATGTTTCAAATTTTTAGCTACACCAGCACAAAACCCATGTGAACCGACTCCTTGTGGACCTAATAGCCAATGCAGACAAATAAACCTGCAAGCTGTGTGTTCTTGTCTTCCAAATTACATTGGTTCGCCACCTTCGTGTAGACCTCAATGCGTCGTCAATAGTGAATGTGATACTTCGAAAGCTTGCATCAACCAGAAATGTGATGACCCATGCCCTAACACCTGTGGATTACGAGCTCATTGCTTAGTAAAAAATCATAACCCAATTTGTACATGTCCAGCTGGAATGACCGGTGATCCATTTACTCAATGTTATAGTAAGTATTCATAACATTAATAAATCGATGATTTAATAAATTTATTATGGATATGTAATAATTTTAATCAACCTTTAAACAGACATTCCACCAACAACAGAGCGACCGCCTTCTTGTACACCATCCCCTTGCGGACCACATTCAAGATGTCAAATGTTAGCAAGTGGACCAGCTTGTTCTTGTTTACCTGGTTACACAGGATCTCCACCATCTTGCCGTCCTGAATGTACTATAAATTCGGAATGTCCTGCATCTCTAGCTTGTGTTCGCCAAAAATGTGAAGATCCATGCCCAGGGTCATGCGGAATAGAGGCCAATTGCCATGTTTTAAATCATGTAGCGGTTTGTGTTTGTAATGAAGGTTACACTGGTGATCCATTTTCAAGATGTTCACCAATAAGTGAAAGTATGTACTAACTATTTATTATTATCTAATTAACTATTTACACAAACTACAATTTATCTGACGCGGTCCTACATTTATCGTGTTTTATTTTAGCACCTACTACTCCGACTCCGTTAGATCCGTGTAACCCATCACCGTGCGGACCAAATGCGCAGTGTGACAATGGAATTTGTACTTGTTTACCCGATTACAGTGGCAATCCTTATGAATCCTGTAGACCGGAATGCACTGGTAGCCAAGAGTGTCCAAGAGATAAAGCCTGTTTCAGAAATAAATGCCAGAATCCTTGTCCTGGTGTGTGTGGCCAAAATGCTAAATGTGACGTAATAAACCATATACCTAGTTGTTCTTGCATAAGTGACTATACGGGCAATCCCTTTACTCATTGTCAACCAATAGAAAAAGATATTTCGTTACCCAGAGATCCATGCCATCCGTCACCTTGCGGACCAAACAGTATTTGTCGAAATACTGATAATACAGCAGTATGTGCTTGCATTGAAGGTTTCCAAGGCACTCCGCCTGCCTGTCGTCCTGAATGTATTGTTAGTTCAGAATGCCCTTCAACTAAAGCTTGTGTTAATCATAAATGCATTAACCCTTGCATCAATGCCTGTGGTGTATCTGCTCGATGTGAAGTGATTAATCATAGTCCTATATGTAGTTGTAATTCAGGACAAACAGGGGATCCATTTAAAAGCTGCTATGATATAGTAGCAACACCGCCTCCAGAATCAGTAGATGCCTGTAATCCGTCACCATGTGGTCCTAATTCTATGTGTATAGAGAGAAACGGAAAAGCAAATTGTAGGTGTGTAGACGATTATGTCGGACAACCTCCAAATTGTAGACCAGAATGTGTTATTAACCCGGATTGCCCATCAAATCAAGCATGCATCAGAAACAAATGTGTGGATCCATGTCCAGGCTCATGTGGAGTAAATGCAGATTGTATTATTGTTAGTCACACTGTTTCATGCATTTGTAAAGAAAAATATACCGGAAACCCGTTCTTGCAGTGTGTTCCCCAAGAAGGTACCTATAAAAATCTATTATTACTGGCTTTCTTTATGTACGATTATTTTATTATTGACTGCTATAAAATGTTGAATTTGTGAATAGTTATAGTAACCATTTTTAATTATGTATGAAGCCAATTTCGTATATCTTTTAATATACTTAAAAGTATAAATAAAAATAATTTCAGATAACGTTGTAAAACCGTGTGACCCATCGCCATGTGGAGCGAATGCAATTTGTACACAACGAAACGGTGCAGGTGCTTGTTCATGCATGGAGGGATATCAAGGAAATCCATACGAAGGTTGTCGACCGGAATGTGTGCTTAGTTCCGATTGTTCTGCGGATAAGTCGTGTATCAGAAATAAATGTGCTGATCCATGTCCAGGAATTTGTGGTTCAAATGCTGAATGTACTGTCATAAACCATGTTCCTTCATGTGCATGTCTAAAAGGATATTCAGGGAATCCATTTAATCAGTGTAATAAGAAAATGCCTGTAGAAGAGATAAGGCCTTGTCAACCATCTCCATGTGGACCAAATAGTGTATGTAGAGAAAATGGGGAATTAGCATCTTGTGAGTGTCTTCCAGACTATAAGGGAGCTCCGCCCGATTGCCGACCCGAATGCACGGTTAGCAGTGAATGTCCATCAGATCGTGCTTGCCACAAATTAAAATGTGCAGATCCATGTAGAGGTACATGCGGCCTCGGTGCACATTGTCAAGTAATAAATCACAGCCCACTATGTAGCTGTCCTGTAGGAACAACAGGTGATCCATTCAGTAGATGCGCAGAAATTGTATTCACAATTGATGAACCATATCAACCTTGCCAGCCAAATCCTTGCGGTCCGTATAGTGAATGTCGTCCACTCAATAATTCTCCGTCCTGTTCTTGTTTGGCGGGTTACCTTGGCTCACCGCCAAATTGTCATCCCGAGTGCCTGGTAAATACAGATTGTCCTTCGCATCAAGCTTGCATTGCAGAAAAGTGTACGAACCCCTGTGAAGGTTCTTGTGGATTTAGAGCAGAGTGTCGCGTTCAAGACCATATACCTATTTGTAGCTGTCCAATAGGTTATTCCGGTGATCCATTCATTCAATGTTTGGAAGTAATTGGTAAGACATCTTTGTACATACGTGTAAAACAGTATAAAACACTCAGTAAATATGACCTTAAAAAAGAATATTAAACTAAAACCTTTCATTGTTATTGCAGTCACACCAACACCCTCAGCAGACCCTTGTACTCCATCGCCTTGTGGAAGTAATGCTATTTGTGATACTGGAGTATGTACCTGTGCGCCCGGTTATTTTGGAGATCCCTATTCAGGGTGCAGATTAGAATGTAGTACTAATGGAGAATGTTCGCCAACACGTTCCTGCCAAGGAGGCAAATGTGTAGATCCTTGCCCTGGAGCTTGTGGCACTAGCGCTACCTGTTCAGTCAATAACCATATTCCATCTTGCACGTGTCCACCGAATACATCGGGTGACCCATTTTCATTCTGCACAGAAATTATGAAATCAGGTAGAAACCTTGTATTGTTCACCTTACTTGGAAATAATTCAGTTTTATTTGTTTTTATCAATTTCATTTAATTCTTATTTATGTGTATTATCACAATTTATTTTAAAATTCCTGTTCTTATATATTTTAGAAACACCTCGTTCACCATGCTCTCCGTCTCCGTGTGGTCCATTTAGTGAGTGCACTGTAAGCGCGAATGGCGCTGCAGCTTGCTCGTGTCGGTCTGGTCACATAGGAGCACCGCCATCGTGCCGCCCAGAATGCCTCGTCAGTTCAGAATGCAAGTTACAGCTCGCCTGTATAGACCGGCGGTGTCGGGATCCTTGTGAGGGAGCATGCGGTCGTGGAGCGCGCTGTCAAGTCATCGCTCATTCGCCAATATGCACATGCAACGATGGATTTACTGGAGATCCTTTCACATACTGTTATCCTCTGCCAGGTATAAGTTAAACCAATATTTTCTATTAAATGTACATGAAATTAAATTTATTACATGAATATATTTTCAATTTTAGCAATTCCGCCTGAACCCGTTGACCCATGTCAACCATCACCATGCGGTCCGAATTCTCTATGCGTAAATTCCGGAGATATACCTGCATGTAGCTGTCAGCCTGGTTTTATTGGAGGTCCACCGAACTGTAGACCGGAGTGCACGATTAGTGCAGAATGTCCTGCAGCTCTTGCTTGTGTCTCCCAACGCTGCAAAGATCCTTGTCTGCAAGCGTGCGGCCCACGTGCTGTTTGCTCGGCAGTCGATCACCGTGCATCGTGTGCCTGCGAATCTGGCTTCGAAGGCGATCCGTTCCAGGGTTGTACAGTACCTAAAGGTAAGACTCATAGCAATAAATACTGTTATTTGAATAAAATTAGTGTTTTTATTCTTATATTTGTATCCATTGATTTAGAAGGACCCATAGTCATGTTAAATACCCATAATATTGATTAAAAGGTAAATAAAATTAAGAAAGTTAATTTAACCAAAAAATTGAACACATCCAAGTAAAAAGCGCATTAACCCCTGCTTTGCGAAGCGTGACAGATCATGCTTAAAATGTGTGCTTTTTTAAAATTTTGAAATAAGATCACGGCTCACACGGTTTACTAATGTCAAAAGAACAGTGTTGTACTTGTATCTTTTCTTTTTGAACTGAGTAGCTACCATGCCCGCTGCTTAGTTTGTTGGAAATTATACTGGTTCAATGTCTGTTATATGCTTAATTGTAAAAATGAAGGTGATGAAATCAATATGGTGACGACATAATTTTTAATTATATAGATTTTGCTTCCAGAAGGGACGTAACATTATCAATAACTATTTATGTGAAATTAATGCCTCTGCTTTTGATTGGAGCACGCGGAGATAACAAAGCACTTACAGTAAGCTTGGTCGTTTTTAAAACGGCTGCTTTTGGATGGTGCTGCTAAACGGCAGCGCCGCAGCTGGATTAGAGAGATCACTAAATGTCGCCGAGCCCGGTAAGCTTCGACTAACGCTTCGGACCAAGGAGATGCTTCTAAGGTAAAAACAGTGCTAGGTAAGTGTATATTTTTTATGAGTTTTGTAATAAACTATTTCAGCTCCTCCAAAGATTGAATACATAAATCCGTGTGAACCATCACCATGCGGTTCAAATGCCGAATGCAAAGTACAAGGAAATGCTGGATCTTGTACGTGCCTCCCTGATTATTTCGGTGATCCATATCAAGGATGCAGACCAGAATGCTTAGCTGACTCGGACTGCCCCTTGATGTCTGCATGTAATAGGAATAAATGTATAGACCCCTGTCCAGGAGTATGCGGTCATAACGCTGATTGTTTTGTTACAAATCATAAGCCATCATGTAACTGTAAGACTGGTCATACAGGCAATCCGTTATCTATGTGTTCCATTATTCGAGGTAAGTTATCACGAAACAGCTAATACATTATTGAAAGTATGGAATGATTTTGTAATACTAATTTTGAATTATACTCTTCCAGAATATGACATATCTATCATTAATATATGCAATCCATCACCATGTGGTGCGAATGCAATATGTAAGGAAGTAAACAATCAACCAGTTTGTTCATGTTTGGCAAATTACATTGGATCTCCACCGAATTGTAATCCGGAGTGTGTTGTAAATTCAGACTGTAAACTAACCAGGGCCTGCGTTAACAACAGATGCGTAAATCCTTGCCCTAAGCCATGCGGTCGAAATACTGAGTGTAAAGTAATAAACCATAGTCCAGTGTGCTCTTGTAAACAAGGATATTCAGGAGACCCTTTCACTTTATGTTCTCTGACTCTACGTAAGTGGAATTATTTATTATTCTTATGTAGTTGTTCCTGATTGAATAAAAGTATTTTTAAGCAAAAATAACGTGCAATGAATCTTATTAAAAGATGTAATTTTGTTACTTAACATAAAATGTAATAATGTCTTACCCATTTTGTAGAAATGGCTCCAGTTGTGGCTGTACCAACAGATCCATGTCTTCCATCACCGTGCGGTCTTTATGCTGAGTGTCGTAATATCAACGGACTAGCTTCTTGTTCATGTCTCCCCATGTATTCCGGTTCACCACCTTATTGTAAACCCGAGTGCATTGTGCACTCCGATTGCCCCAGTAATCAAGCATGCATTGCAGAGAAATGCAGAAATCCTTGTGAAGGTTCTTGTGGATTATACGCTAAATGTTTTGTAAACAATCATGTTCCGGTGTGCATATGTGCGGATAGCTTCACCGGCGATCCGTTTAGAGAGTGTTCACCAATTCCGTTTAGAGGTAAGTTGATTTTAACAGTTAAGACACTTATGATTCGCTACCATGTGCATTGAGATTACTCGGATTTTTTATTTTTCAGATGAAACACCGTCGACGCCGTTAGATCCGTGCGATCCAAGCCCCTGCGGTTCAAACACAGAATGTAGTAATGGAATATGTTCATGTATAGCAGGTTACCATGGAGATCCCTACCTTGGCTGTCGGCCGGAATGTGTATATAATTCAGACTGTTCTCACGATAAAGGTTGCCAGCGAAATAAATGCGTAAATCCCTGCATTGGAACATGTGGCTTGAACGCTATCTGTGATGTTAATAACCATGTACCGATGTGCAGCTGCCCTAAGGGTATGAGTGGCAATGCATTTGTGGAATGTCGACCGCATGCAGGTAGGCCAATATTCTTATGAATAATAATTAATTTGCGATTTCCATCTATTTTTGTCTTATTAACGATGATCGGATAATTATTATAAAACTATAACTTGAAAATATAATGATTGTTGTACTCTACACAGCAATATATATTAATAATTTACATTGTACGCAGTCGTTAACGTCAATCCATGCAATCCATCGCCATGTGGACCGAACAGTCGATGTCAACAATCTAACGGCCAAGCGGTATGTTCTTGCATTCCTGGATATCGCGGAAGTCCACCAACCTGCAGACCTGAATGTGTTGTTAGTCTCGAATGCTCATTGAAAGAAGCTTGTAATAATCAAAAATGTATAAATCCTTGTATTGGCGCTTGTGGAGTAGCGGCCGTTTGTGACGTCATAAATCATAACCCGATATGCACGTGCCCACCTTCCTTTACGGGTGATCCTTTCGTAAGATGTTCTGTTATTGGTAAGTGGTTCATAATAATTACTATTGTTATTATAATATACCAAATAATTGATTCGTTGATGTGTAAATCCTCTTTATTAAAATTCATAAATATATTTTCAGTCGAAACCCCGCCACAAATTGATCCTTGTGATCCATCTCCTTGCGGACCTCATTCTATCTGTAGAATAACCGGAGAGAGTCCAGTATGTGCTTGCGTGACAGGCTTTAAAGGTACACCGCCGAATTGCAGACCTGAATGTATAAGTAATAGCGAATGCGACTACAATTTAGCTTGTGTAAATCAAAAATGCTCCGATCCATGTATAGGAAGTTGTGGCAGTAACGCAGAATGTAGAGTCGTCAGTCATTCTCCTATGTGCATATGTCAAGTTGGATATACTGGTGATCCATTTTCACAATGTACTCTCGTAGTTTTAAATGAACCAAGTGAAATATTAACACCTTGTAGCCCAAGTCCTTGCGGCTCTAATGCTATATGCAGAGAACAAAATGGAGTCGGAGCTTGTCAATGCCAGGAAGGCTATTTAGGAAATCCATACGAGGGATGCAGGCCAGAGTGCGTTGTAAATTCCGACTGTCCACTCAATAAAGCGTGTTCTAGGATGAACTGTGTCGATCCGTGCCCAGGCACTTGTGGCTCTAATGCCCTATGTCAAGTGAACAATCATATGCCAAATTGTATTTGTATATCAGGATACACTGGGAATCCATTTAGCCATTGCACCATTATGCAAGAACGTACGTATTGCAGCAATTATAATCTTTTTCAAATTCTCCTGACAAAGTGTATTATTTATAATGAATTGTTTGTTTTGATATTACAGCTCAAATTTTTGATAGAAACCCTTGCAGTCCGTCACCTTGCGGTCCAAACAGCCAATGCAAAGATATAAATGGTCAAGCTGTATGCTCTTGTTTGCCAAATTTCGTAAGCTCCCCGCCTAATTGTCGCCCAGAATGTGTAGTCAGTTCGGAATGTCCACCACATTTGGCTTGTGTTGAACAAAAATGCTCCGATCCATGTGTGGGTAGTTGTGGTGATAATGCTGACTGTAACGTTATAAATCATAGTCCTATCTGTGTCTGTAAGCAAGGTTTAACAGGAAATCCGTTTACAAGGTGCTATCCTATGAAAGGTAACGTTTTTCTAAACCTACTTATCATCGTCTGCGTGAAACTCATGTAAAATTAACAAATAACATATAATTTTTATATACCTTGTTTCAGTTTCAAAACCACCAATTACTATACCCACTGCAGATCCGTGTCTGCCATCGCCATGTGGTCTTTATGCAGAATGTCGCGATGTAGGCGGTAGTCCCTCGTGTGCTTGTAAATCAGGATACATCGGCAGCCCTCCAAACTGTAGGCCGGAATGTACGATAAATTCGGAATGTTCCAGTATCCAAGCCTGTATCAATGAAAAATGTCGCGATCCATGCCCTGGTGCATGCGGTTTGAATGCACAATGTACTGTGTTTAATCATATTGCGCAATGTAGCTGCATAGAAAGTTATAAAGGAGACCCATTTGTACAATGTACACCGAGCCCTCAGGACGATGGTAAGTATAAATATCGTTACTAATGGCCATGTTAATAGAATAAGGGTTTATATAAAAACGATAAATAATTAGCTTGATTTCTAATCTTCGGTATGTAAATTTATTTACAGAAATTTTCAATGAACTGGATCCATGTAATCCATCGCCCTGCGGTCCCAACTCGGAATGTAGTGATGGAGTATGCACTTGCATGCCAGAATATCACGGCGATCCTTATTTCGGTTGTCGTCCTGAATGTTTGGTAAACACAGATTGTCCTCACGATAAATCTTGCGTGAGAAGTAAATGTGTAGATCCCTGTATTAACACTTGTGGCAGGCAAGCCCTGTGCAATATATTTAACCATATACCCATGTGCACATGCCCGCAGGGATCTTTAGGAAATGCTTTTCTTGAATGTCGTCCAATAAAAATAATAGAATTTATTGAGCCGTGCAACCCATCACCTTGCGGCCCTAATAGTCGCTGTAGGGAAATCAATGGCCAAGCAATATGTACATGTCTTCCTGGTTACATAGATGCACCACCTACTTGTAGACCTGAGTGCACATCAAGTGCAGAATGCCCGCTGAACAAAGCATGTTCGGGGCAACACTGCATAGACCCATGCAAGGGAAACTGTGGTGCTGGAGCTCAGTGTCATGTAACAAATCATAATCCTATTTGCTCATGCCCGCCTGGCCTTACTGGGGATCCGTTCAGTAGATGTATACTCCAAGGTATGTTAACAAACTTGTGATTATAATATTAGTTATAATTATATATTCAAAGTATTTTTACGTAAAATCAATTTGTTTTAGATTTGCAACCGATCAAATATGTGAACCCCTGCGAACCATCACCTTGTGGTGCAAACTCCGTTTGCAAGGAACTAAATGGGTCTCCATCTTGTGCCTGTCTCGAAAGCTTTACGGGAAATCCGCCTAACTGCCGCCCTGAATGTATCGCTAACACTGAATGCCCTAATGAACTGGCATGCATAAACCAAAAATGTAAAGACCCTTGCCCCGGTTCATGTGGTGCGGAAGCTGAATGTAGAGTTGTGAGCCATGCGCCACAATGCTATTGCCAACAGGGGTATACTGGAGATGCGTTTATTGCATGCAAAATTCTAGATGTCCCTCTTACACCCTGTTCTCCATCACCATGTGGACCTAACGCATTATGCAAAGAATTAAGAGGTGCAGGTTCCTGTGTATGCTTGCCAGAATATATTGGAAATCCATATGAAGGCTGTCGTCCTGAATGTGTAGTGAATTCTGACTGCCCAACAAATTTGGCATGTATTCAAAACAATTGCAAAAATCCCTGTAAAAACATATGTGGGCTGAACGCTGTATGCAATGTAATAAATCACACGCCTCGATGTGATTGTCCGCCAGGACTGACAGGTAGTCCTTACCAAGGATGTGTCGAAAGACGTCAAGGTACGATTATAAAATAACATTTTAAAGCCTTTTATTAGGCACAAATGAATAGTTTAAATAATATATATTTTATACGTTCTTTTAGATACTCCCACGGTACACGTAGATCCGTGTGTCGTTTCTCCGTGCGGACCTAATAGTTTATGTAAAGTATTAAACGATCAGGCAGTGTGCACTTGTGAGTCCGGTTACTTGGGAACACCTCCTAACTGTAGACCAGAATGTGTTGTTAGCTCAGAGTGTTCTCAACAACAAGCGTGTATTAATCGAAAGTGTAAAAACCCATGTGAAGGAGTTTGTGGATTAAATACTGATTGCAAAGTTATTAATCACAGCCCAATATGTACCTGTCAAGTACAACATACCGGCGATCCTTTCAGCCGTTGTTACAGAGTTAAAGGTATTTATGTTTTTTTTATATTTTATGTTTGTAAAGACTGTAATTATATTTATTTATTTTGTAATTGTATAAATTAAAACATAAATTTCAGCTCCAGACGTCATTGTCCCGGTCAATCCTTGCTTGCCGTCTCCTTGTGGACCATTTTCGCAATGCCGCGATGTAAGAGGGTCACCTTCTTGCTCATGTATGCCACAGTATCATGGCAGCCCACCAAATTGTAGACCTGAGTGTGCAATTAACACCGACTGCCCTAGTGACAAGGCGTGTATCAATGAAAAGTGTGTAGACCCATGTCCTGGGTCTTGCGGTAGAAATGCTGATTGTAGAGTACAAAGCCATGTGTCAATTTGTACCTGTATAGACGGTTACATCGGCGATCCTTTTAACAATTGCGTTTTAAAACCCCTAAAAGGTAAAGAATTTTAAATTAGTGAAAAACGAAGTATACAATAAATATGTTATATTTTCATGTTTTCATTTACCCTCTTCTTGCCAGAACCAACAGCGATAAACCCATGCAATCCTTCACCATGTGGAGCCAATGCGGTTTGTGATGATGGAATTTGTACTTGTTTACCTGAATACAACGGTGACCCATATTTTGGCTGCCGACCAGAATGCACAATCAGCTCGGAATGTCCAATGGACAAAGCTTGCGTAAAGCAGAAGTGCATCAATCCATGTATTAACACCTGTGGCACTAATGCTAACTGCGAGGTAGTAAAACATATGGCCATTTGCGTATGTCCTCCTAAAACCACGGGAAATGCGTTTATTCAATGCAACCCAATAAGAGGTAAGGAAAAAAATTATAGAAATACTCGTAAATAATTTATTGATATTATGTAAGTGTACAATGTAATTTGTTTTGTGATTTTTTCTAGAAATCGTGCCAGCCAATCCGTGTCAACCAAGCCCTTGTGGACCATTCAGCCAATGTAGAGAATATAATAACCAAGCTGTGTGCTCTTGCATGTCTTCCTACCTTGGAGCGCCTCCATCATGTCACCCGGAGTGTACGGCTAGTTCAGATTGTCCTTTAAATAAGGCATGTAGCAATCAAAAATGTATAAATCCGTGTCAGGGCGCTTGCGGTGTAGCAGCTCAATGCCAAGTCATTAATCACAATCCGATCTGTTCATGTTCCAATGGACTTACTGGCGATCCGTTTACAAGATGCATTTCAAAACGTAAGTTACATTTGATATAACTTTTAACTGATACATAAATATTTGTTATTGTACTTAACAGTTATTTTATTCATATATTGTAGCAATATCTGAACCTACGGTTGCGGTAAACCCATGTCAACCTTCACCTTGTGGACCTAACTCAATTTGTCAACAATCAAGCACTGAAACTCCTTCATGTCAATGTATGGCGGAATTTATTGGATCTCCTCCTAATTGTCGCCCAGAATGCATATCAAACAGCGAGTGTATATCACAGAAAGCTTGCATAAATAAAAAGTGCCAAGATCCTTGTGCTCAGGCTTGTGGAATTAACGCAGAATGTAAAGTTGTAAGTCACACTGCAGTATGTATTTGCCCAGAAGGCTACAGTGGTGACGCGGTTATTCAATGTACAGTAAATGCATTGGTCTCCATTGAGTCACTATCACCTTGCACTCCCTCGCCCTGTGGACCTAACGCCGAATGCAAGGAACAGTCAGGCGCTGGCGCATGTTTATGTGTTCTTGGTTATTTCGGTAATCCATATGAAGGCTGTCACCCTGAATGCTCTGTCAACTCAGATTGTCGAAGTAATAAAGCATGCACAAGAAATAAATGTATCGACCCATGTCCAGGCACATGTGCTGAAAACGCAGACTGTCAAGTAGTGAATCATTCCCCGTTATGTACATGTCGCCCAGAGTATGTCGGTGATCCGTTCAGGCAGTGTATCATTAAAAGTAAGTTAAATATGAAGTCGTATTTATTAAGAGTAATCGAGTATTTTTCCATACATAATGTTTTTATAGCATCGTTTTTAATTTTTTTAGAACAAGAAGAAGTGTACACTAACCCATGTCAACCCTCACCATGTGGACCAAATAGTCAATGTCAAGTTACAAATGGTCAAAGCGTTTGTTCTTGCTTGCCTGAGTATGGGGGATATCCACCAAACTGCAGACCGGAATGTGTCGTAAGTACGGAATGTCCCGCCGACAAAACGTGCAGGAACAAAAAATGTGTGTCGCCTTGTCCTGGTCCCTGTGGATTAAACACGAAGTGTAGGGTCATTAACCATAGTCCCATTTGCACTTGTGAAGAAAGATTTACTGGCGATCCTTTCTCCAGCTGTTACAAAATCGCAGGTAGCTTTAAAATTGTTAGAAAAAATATTTCAACTTATTGCACTGTAGTTAAGTATTTCAAACATATGACTAACTGGACATTCTTTTTATTTTCAGCACCTGTTCAAACCCCGCAAACAATAGACCCATGCATACCATCACCTTGTGGTCCAAACTCTCAATGTCAAAATCTTCGTGGTATCCCGTCTTGTTCATGTTTACCAAACTTTGAAGGCAGTCCTCCAAACTGTAGACCAGAATGTAGCATAAACGAAGACTGCCCCAGCAATCTAGCTTGCATTCGGCAGAAATGTAAAGATCCTTGTCCAGGCTCGTGTGGCCTTAACGCTAATTGTCATGTCATGAATCATGTCGCTATTTGCAAATGTATGGAAGGTTTTAGTGGAAACGCTTTTACACAGTGTAACCCCGAACCTATTAAAGGTAATTAATATCTTTTTGTCATTCCTTTTCTCACTCAGGTATAACAGTTGTAATGACTACAAACGTAAGCCGTTTAAAATTTAGCCTGGAAATTTATTTCAATGTATTAGCGCACAACTTAATAAGGGGTAGTAACCGTAATCGTTCCTTGCAGTTGAGAGTGATCTGTGCAACCCATCACCTTGCGGACCAAATGCTGAATGTAATAATGGACAGTGCACCTGTATTCCTGAATTTCACGGAGACCCATATAGTGGATGTCGACCTGAATGTATTCAGAGTTCTGACTGTGATAGAGATAAAGCTTGTATGAAGAATAAATGCCAAGACCCTTGTCCCGGAACTTGTGCAGCCACAGCTGTTTGCAATGTTGTGAACCACATTCCAATGTGTAGTTGTCCCGAACGCATGACTGGGAACGCTTTTGTAGAGTGCCGCACTATTTCAGGTACATTTTAAAACAACTTTCCTTGCGTACATTTGTTTATATATGTATTATATATATACATTTTTTATTACAATACAACAATATCTTACCATTTTTCAGAACCATTAAATATGAATCCCTGTCAACCTTCTCCATGTGGCCCTAACAGTCAATGTAGAGAAGTAAATGGCCAAGCTGTGTGTTCGTGTGCTCCTGACTATATCGGCTCTCCTCCTACTTGTAGACCTGAATGCGTTATAAGCGCCGAGTGTTCCTTAGATCAAGCGTGTAGTAATCAACGCTGTGTTAATCCATGCGTAGGCGCTTGTGGTGTGAATGCCGAATGTAAAGTAGTGAATCATAATCCAATATGCACGTGTCCAATTCTATTCTCGGGCGATCCATTTTCACGCTGTTTTAAACTACGTAAGTATTAATCGCTCATTTATTATTACATTGTTTTAAATAACAAAAATATCATTTAAACCTCTTTAGCAATAACATCTTAAGTTTTGTAACCGAAGTACCTGTGTTGATTGCCATAACATTTTTTTTTATTGCAGCTGAGAAACTAGCGGAACCCATCAATGTTTGCACGCCATCTCCATGCGGTCCGAATTCATTATGCAAAGATGTCAACGGAGTGCCAACATGTACATGCCTAGACAATTATCGTGGTCAACCACCTTATTGTAAACCTGAATGCACGAACAACGAAGACTGTTCTCCTCACTTATCATGTATGAAAACGAAATGCGTGAATCCTTGTGAAGGAGTGTGTGGTAGTAATGCGGAGTGTAGGGTCGTCAGTCACTCTCCAATTTGCTTATGTTCTAACGGGTACACGGGGGATCCATTCACCGGCTGTGTACGCGAGCCCCTACATTCAGAGCCTCTAACTACACCTTGTTTGCCTTCACCTTGCGGATCGAATGCTTTATGCAAAGAAAAATATAATGCAGGATCGTGTTCTTGCATTGAAGGATATATTGGCAATCCTTACGAGGGATGTCGACCAGAGTGTGTAGTTAATACTGATTGTCCATCTAACAGAGCATGTTCTATTAACAAATGCGTCGATCCCTGCCCTGGAAGTTGTGGTTCAAATGCCGATTGTCAAGTCGTGAATCATACGCCTTTATGCACCTGCATCAATGGCTATACTGGAGACCCGTTTAGATATTGTGTCTTCCAAGGTAAACATTTACAAAAATAAATACTTATGTAAATAGTTTACATAATTTTACAATTATGACTTTACAACAGTTTTTGTATTAATTTTAGAACCACCTGCAAGTACTCCGGAAGATGTTTGTTATCCGTCACCCTGTGGACCTAATAGTCAGTGTAAAAATATTAACGGCCAACCTGTGTGTTCTTGTCAAACGGAATACTTAGGTTCTCCGCCTAACTGCCGTCCAGAGTGTATAGTGAGCTCAGAATGCCCGCAGGACAAAGCTTGTATCAAAAATAAATGTATGAACCCGTGCCCGAAACCTTGCGGTGTTAATAGTAACTGTAAGGTTATAAATCACAGTCCGATTTGTTCCTGCAAAACTTCATTTACTGGAGATCCATTTACTATTTGCACTCCCGTTCCATGTAAGTACCAACGTCTATGTCAAGATTAATTATGTTTCACTTAACGATTGTATTAAATAATAACATTTATTTTCACCTTTTAGATGACCAATCACCTCCAGAAAGGATCGATCCTTGTGTACCTTCGCCGTGTGGACCTAACGCAAATTGCAGAAATGTTGGAAATACTCCATCTTGTTCATGTTTGAATAATTACATAGGAAGTCCACCAAATTGCCGACCGGAATGCTCTATACATTCGGATTGTTCAAGTGATCGCGCCTGCATTAACTCCCGATGTCAGGATCCGTGTGCCGGGTCTTGTGGGTTATATACTACATGTAATGTTCAAAATCATATACCGATTTGCACGTGTCATGAAGGCTACGTCGGAGATCCATTTACAAGTTGTAAATTGCAAACTTTGGAAGGTGTTTATTATAGTAATACATTTTATAATACTTTTATAGAAGCTAATAGGTAAATAACTAATTTGTTTTATCAAATTTTTAGTCGAGCCGAGCATAGTGGACTCTTGTACGAACGTGCGATGCGGTTCGAACGCTGAATGCTTCAATGGACAGTGTCAGTGTTTGCCTGAGTTCCACGGGGATCCGTATTTTAATTGCAGACCGGAATGTGTATTCAGCACAGATTGCGATCAAAGTAAAGCCTGCGTCCAAAGTAAATGTATTGATCCATGTATCGGAGCCTGCGGACAAAATGCATTATGCCAAGTAGTTAATCATATTCCGATGTGTAGTTGCAGTAATGGTTTTACTGGAAACGCTTTTGTTGTTTGTAATCCAGTTAAAGGTGTGTACATACAGTGTAATGTATTATTATTTAATTATATAGTAACAGGAAACCGATTTCTATGTTTAAAAAAATCAAATTTGTTCATAGCTACACCACTTGAAAACCCATGTAGTACTACAGTGTGCGGACCGAACAGCCAATGTCGCGAAATTAATAACCAAGCCGTTTGCTCATGTCTGCCTACTTACTTGGGTATACCGCCGGCTTGTAGGCCGGAGTGTG
>DWEM01000007.1:0-38572 GCA_018245935.1 Agara belti belti
ATACCATTGTCTTATTCCAACTATAACTGGTATCTTTCACTGAACTTACACGATTTGATTATTTTATGTTAATAATCACAATTCCTTCACGAAATAACAATTGTTGCAGTAATAATGGCTTCACGGCAGAAATAGCGTTGGTTGCAGATGTCCATGGGCGGCAGTGGCCACTCGTGCCGCTGGCTCGTGTTCTGCTCTTCACCTAAAAAAACTACGTAAGTGACACTTAAAAGTGTTACTGCAACTATAACTCATTCCTACCTACTCTAAATGGCAGGACAGCAGTTCTCCAAACTAGTGAAGGCATGAGCACGCTATAATTCAAGAAGTTCTACATTTTGGCTGCGATTCGGTGCCTCATCCATTCCGGTACGTTGCTTTTTGGCAAAACATTCTCATCATTTATATAATACGTAGATACGTATAATAAATCCACAAACTCTCTGCGTGCGTACATTTTTGAATATTATGCAAGAAAACCGACGTCCCGCTTCAAATTCAAGTCACATTCGAATTGATCTGTCATTTTAAAGTATATACATACATTTTGTAGCGATCGCAAATCGGATTTGTGCGCTCTTCACGCTACGGTAGACCCAGAGGACAGAGCCCGCGTAAAAGAATGTTACTACTACAATGTTAAAGAATTGAAGTAGAAATTACACGTTACAAAGCACTTAGGAAGTCTAAAGAGAAGCAAAAAGTTCAAAATAATGGCACAATAGTAAAATATATAATACTAGCTTTTGCCTGCGACTTCGTTCGCGTGTAGGTAATAGCTGTCTGGTTACCATAGCACGGGAGCTAACTGTCTCACGATCGGGCAGCCGTGTGAATTGTCGCGAGATATCCTTATGTCGACTGGCGTATTATACAATAGACAACAGTTCACACTTCTTGTTTAACTAAGCGTACACATGTTCTCATATGAACATGTCAGAACATAGCGAAGATCATTTGACTACAAAGTTAATATATACGCGAGACAGGCGTCTGTGCTGAAACATGATTTGACATGTTGTTTCCAGCCGAGAAACCGGCGTTCGTATTTCTTTATTCCAATTATTCCATACAAAAAGTTTAATGTGCCTACATGTCAAAAGGTATTGCAGGAAAATTGCTCGAGGCTATGCTTTCATCTTTGTTAGAAATCGCTTTGCCTTAGAAAATATATGTAGGTACATATAATATTATCAACAGGAATCCCAGGAAAGTTCTTAAGACCGGTCTTAAAGAACTCTACAGACCTCTTTAAGTGTTTTATGGAGCGAAACCTTGGAATGCAGTTAAGGAGGAATCTAATATAATATTTTCCAATTTTACAATATAAATCACGCTAAGAATACATCCTGAATTTGTTCGTAATTTTGATAAGGATAGTTTATGGTTTAGAGAATAATCTAAACTGCAGGCTTTCAACTCTGAATAATTGTCCCCGTGGGATTAGAACGCCTAATATAATTCATTAGTCAGTAAGTTACGTAATACACATTTTAAATTATATTCAACGCATAATATACTGTTGTAGTAAATAGTAAACGTCCCTCTGCCGCTCACACGAGCTGTTCGAGGAACTCGCGTCACGTCCCGCTCGTGACACGCTATGATACGCTATGACACGCTGTTTCGGCGCAGCCTATGTCTCGCGTATCACTTTGACGTCAACTTTCCGTCGCTACAAACAAGCGGGTCTCCCTTTGACCGACCACAACAAAGTGGAAATAAACATGAACAAATGTATGCAAGATAGATTCTCATATATTTATCGATGTATTAAAATTTAAATGCGGTTTGTAAAGCTAAAATTACTAGTAAATATCACTCGCTATACAGGCGAAACGAATATCGTAAGGAATTTAGATATGTTTTAACGTACATCGGTAATGTTATCTGAAGTGTATGGAGTCTGGCTATCCGCACTCGTCCAGCGTGATAGACTGTAGCTTTAAAATCTTTACACAAAGAGACCTACGGAGACCCGTGTCCAACAGTGGCACAAAAAAAGGGTTAAAAAGAACCTAACATTTGAGATCATATCGCGGACGGGGAGCCCGACAGTAAAAAAATTTCATAAACGTATGACAGACGCAAGTAAACGTAAGCTCACGTACGAGCACGTTATACGGCACATTAAACGATAATATCGCGTCTCGGGATAATGGCCGTCATAATCTCTCTTTGTTTATAATTTCGACGTTGTCTTAATAATACGTAATCTCACTCAATGCGATCATACGGCACGAGTCATAGGTGACGTTGAATGTGAGAATAATAGTATTGCATAAAACATATGAGTTCATACGCAGAGGCATATTCAAATGGGTATAATTTTGTAAGCTAGTTCGGAAGTATCTGAAGCGAAAGAAATGTAACTCAATATTTCGTGACACAATAAAACGTGTCTTAGTAGTTTATTGTATAAATACGCGTGTAAAATTAAGATACGACAGTATCTAGATGTAATAGACGCACCATTCGTTGCTAGTGTTATATTTTGCTATTTCGTAAGTAGCTAAACTGTTTCAGATTTATTCTCAGCGGTCGCGGCTTTTGAACTGGCACGCGCTACTAACTTCATATTATGTTAAACAGGATTTATCCACGGGAAGCCTGGACGCCATTCTTTTCCATTACCGGGTGGAATTGTGCAGGTCTTAGCGACTTGTTTTATCGCGGTGGATAAACGACATGCTATTTATGAAGCTTAGCTAACGAAATTTACACCGAATGACACAAGGATATCACGACGTTAGCTCATACAGTATGTTTACCGAAAGTGTTAGGGCCAGGGACTTTATAGATCCCAGACTTGGCATAACCATATTTCCACCAACTATTATTCATTACTTCGACTAGAAAGAACTACTTTTCTACGCTTTTTAATATTCTGACCAATCGTTTCATATTTAAAAGGTAACAAGTCACACTATAAAATTAACTAATCATTAATGCTTTTATTATTGTTTAGAAATTATTTTTTCTGTTTTTCAGCGGTTCTCCAGCGGGCACCGACGTAAAGGAGACGCAGCCAAGCCACCTAATACAGAATAATTTACAAGGACATTTTTGGATTTTGGATATTATCTCCTCGAAGAGTTTCACACTCGTTAACGGTTACAATGAAACACGTCCTTTACCGAGTACTGCGCAGGTCTTGCCTTATTACCTGTACCTTATTCTGTATAAAGGATTCTGCTCTTGAAGCACAGGCGGGAATGATTAATGATTCAGTGCTTTAGTTCGTTGTAACCTCAAAGGATCCAACAATTTCTCTTGGTTTTACCATTCAAAGCACGGAGGAAAATTCTTTGTCCGGTTTATTCAATGATTGTTATGAGAATATAATGAGATTCGACAATAACTACCGGCTTTTAAAAGGATTATTAATACCTGTTCCTCTCCATTGTTACGGCTTACTGAAATTTACAAACGTGGCATTAACAACAAATGGCCGAATCTTTAAAGAATGATGAATATTCGTTAAAATCAAATATAAAGTACTGCACTTGGCTAACCCGCACCTGATTTCGCGAGTTGTCTGCGATAGCTGCATTGCATCACACAGTGGCACACGAAGCCAAGTGACCTGCAACACGGATAGACACGGCACGGCCTCGCATTTACAAGCACCAGCATTTTGCGCTCGCGTGAGGTGCACCTATAAACTGCGATTGTATCGTTTCAGGAATAAAAGAACGTACACAAGATTGTAGCTTTCACACTAAACTGTATTATCTGCAAACTTTGCATTTTACACGACATCCTCTCCCGTCATATTATAATTTCATTTTCTGTCATTTTGTACATCAACGAATCGACCATCACTTTTCCCTCTTTTATTCTTGATTTATTCTATTACGTGTTTTCACTTTGTAAGTTCGTTTTGCTATACAGAAAAATTCACTGGTAATGTAACGTAAGCAACAGCTGGATCGCTTCAGTCTGCTTTTATGCAAGAGTCGACATAAGTTGCAACAAGCAGACCGGGCACGAGTTCGACATTATTAGCTTCAGGACGTCTCGGTCGCATGCGGCCTAGCCATAAAGCTGCCTCGTGTCGTTTTAGATCTACAACAAAACATACAAGGTTATTATTTGTAGACTGGCTTTCTTAATAGCTCAATTTTGAAGAGGCTTCAGTCAAATAATCACAAGATCAAAACAAAATTAACAAAATTGCTTACTATAGGTAGATATATTTGTTGTTGGTTACACTCGTGAAACGTGTCTTATTTTTGACGGATAGCAATTCTGTGCTGCGTATAAAATGAAAGTGCCATGTAAGGGTATTCCAGAACCTAGCGAAAGTCGCGTAGCTTGACGACCGGGAAACCCGATGGACAAATCTGGGAGGTCTGAGTGTTTCTGTTGTCTCCTAAAAGTGCAAAGTAGAGCAGTCTAAGAGTAAGTACACTGTCTACGCTGATCACTAATGTAATAGAAACAATTCCTCTACACCAGCAATAGACTAGTATTGATATGAAATCGCAGCTAGAGGGTCCGAAGTGGCAGATAAGCTGGCGGCATATTGCGGGATTATGTTCGAGAGCAGTGTATCGAGTTACCCGGCTGACCGGGTCACTACAAGTGGATCTGGAGACTACGAAACACTTATACGACAATTTACTTCCTGCGCTAAGGATTTTTGAAAAAAATGATGACATACAGTTCATAAATGATTATTTGTAAATAAAAATTCATAACATTACGAAAAAAAATTGCGCTTTGTACCTGTATAAAGTGTTATAAAATACTGGAAATGTTACCGTGTTCAAAACTAATACACTGGCACTTAGTACCATTTATCCTTGTGTGAACAGTCGAGCGACCCGCTTTTACTAAGATAATATGATTACTGCATTATGTACAGGTAATATGAACATAATATGGAGATCATACGAGTGGCAGTAATTTTATGAAATTATGTAAGCTCCCGATGAATATGAACATGAATCTAGAACATGGACACGTATATTCTCGTTCTCTATGAAGATCTGTAATGAAACGCCATAGACGAAAACTATCGAGACGCGTCGGAAAACTGTATAAAGTGGATACTCGTAACCGCTTACGGCACCTTTCCATCACACCTTGAAACTACACAAACAGCATTACTTACTTACCGCTTACGGTGCAAAAATAAAGTACCCGCGCTGTTATGTTTTCCCCTTCGTAAGAAGAAAATATCTTTATTATAGCATGTAGAGTATAAACAATACCAACGAGATACACGGTTAACCCTTTCTATCGTATATTTCGGATAAACACATCTTAGAGAAACGCGGATAACAAATTTTCATACAAACGGGAATAGTCAGGGCAAGCGTTTCACTATTTGCTGTCGAAAGCACATTGCGAACGTCGCTAACAGTGGAAAAACATCCGTGTTATTTTTATCCAAGTGTTTGAAACAGCTGTTGTGTTTCAGATTATCCGAAAATATAATAACTTGTAAACAAATAACTTACGAACAACGTTAAAGAAAGAGCGTCGCAGGCAAACGCCATTTATCAATTCGCCTAACTGTTAAATCGACAGCACACACTTATGTCGTGACATCAGGACTTTCTGGAGCGTGTTTATATCGTACGTCACATATTTAGATCTTCGAATGTACCTATGTCTAACGGTAAAGAAATATCTGAATATTACGTCTGGTAGACGTTGACTCGGATTGTTAAAATGTTTTGCAAATTCTATGAAAATTTATGTCCATATTTCGATAACTCCACGAACACGCTTCTCGTTCATAATACGCTTACCCTCGAACAACGTGTATTTCGTAATGCGAACGAATTCGAGCTATAAAATTTTATTGGTCGAAAATGAGGGTAGGGAGCGTGAGGGAAATTAAGCGTACCGCTAACACTTAAGAGTGCACCGGTACTGAATTAAAAGAACTAGCAGTTCTTTAGATTTACGAAACTATTGCTAGAAAATCTTAAATAAGGACTTAGCTCGCAAAATATTTAGTTATTACTTTTACTTTGCAAGTGCTTTGGTACTTGCTGGTGTTTATTTTGAATAGAAAATTAGCAAAAGAAGCTTCTGTGCAATTGATTGCGGTAACGTTACTCCTTCAGTATATCAGATAGGTACTTAAATATGTAGATGATGCTTGCTTATGTTACCTTTGAAGAATGTGCACAGTGACTATCAACAAGCTATGTATCTATGACAGACTTATGCGCTTTAATTATAATTAGGATTCCAAGACTTGTCAAGCTTCACCAAATGTCTAAACACTGACTTATTACTCAGAACGTTTATGCCTATGCTTCCGAAATCGACGTATATGAAAAAGAGAGAGAGGAATGTAGAAGAACACGTTTAGAGGCACTCGATTTATTTGGTATTCGGTGCTCTCCGGTCATCCCGTTAGGAACTGAGCCTGACGGTAATGAAGGTAATAATAATGATTATTATTTTACTTGGCATGGCGAATTCGAGTATATAAGCGCTTAAGATTAGACGAGCCGTGTAGCTAACATTCATGTCTTAGAATAAAATATAACAAAGCACATTAATTCATCACTCTTTCCGTTGGGAGTACTACCGCGTGTCCTACCCTTTTACATTCATACACCTCATATATCTTGTATATAAAGCTTACCTCCTGTTGTTTTCCTCGGGGGCTAAACGTTGATATAGACTAACCGCCACTCGGAACTTTTCCGACCTTCTAATACTACCTCCATCTTCATCTGTCATCATTCATCATCTTGCTTGGCTAAGGGAAAAGTATAGGCAAAGAATTATACACATTTAAATAATATATATGTACGTGATTTACAAACTGTATTTCCGATCCATGCTTGGGCCTTGATCGGTATAAAGGTACATCGGTTAGCGTTTTTAACATATTTTAGCAATGTAAAATCCTCTAAAAACTATGTAGTCCTGTTTAATGATTCTTAATATATGGATAATTCCTTGTCTGCCACCCTTTAAGGCATGGGCCTATGCTGTAATTGCGGAAAGTCTTCTTACCACGCTGTTACAGTGAGGACTAAGTTACTCTTATTCTTACATTTACCATCAATTCATATCTCCCTAGCATGAGCTATCCCAATTTTGTTTCCCCTATATCCTTGTTGTTCTAGAGCCCTCGAGTCTTTTTCCGCTCTTAGAACTTTATTGTTCTTTGTTTTTCTTCCACATCGAACCCTACAGCGCGGATATAGTTTATTATCTGCTTTATTATTAGAGTATCGGCTTTGTTAAGATTGAAATTTCCATTATCCTCAAAATGCTTTAGAAGTTTCTAATAAAATTTCAACGTAGAATCTACGTAGTTTTTCAATATTATTTTTACGAATAATTGAAACGTTGGATTTTGAATTGAATCTTACTTAAAAGATTAAATTATCGAAAATTCATTTCTACGAAATTTATAATAATCGCTACTGCGTGCGCCCGCCCTCGGATGCAAATAAAAAATATTCTAAGGTATAAATTTGGAATCTAAATTTCAAAAAATATATAAAAAGTGAATGGGTCTTTTTACAGGCACGCATGGTCCACCTTAAGACGGTTCCTAACCTAACCTATCATATTATATAAAAAAAACCAAACAAATCATGGGTAAGGTGAAATGAACTAAACCGTGCAAAGTGAGAAAAGATTTAAAGGGACGTGTGGTAGGCGAGTCCAATTTAGCCCGCGCTACCCACATGTTATAACAAAATCTGTCCCGGGGGAAATCGAGAAAATTTAGACGCGCACTGCGTATGTCTAGGAGAGGGTCGGTCTACCTCGAGGTCTGTAATAAGGTTCATGGTACTTATGTCATCGCATCGCCCTGAACTTATTAGTGTTGTATCTATTAGATTTTTCTTCAAATACGCGTGTCATTTGTAAATAAATATTGGTTGATGGGAGCTCGTTGATAGTTCGTTGTAATGTAGTTTGAGATCAGATGGTAGATATTATGGGAATTTATTCCAGATTATCATTATTATTATTATTTAATATGATTAACCTACAACACTGTACGAGTGAAGGATAACATATATGTGTGTTATACAATCTGTGCAGGTCGAGGGAAAATATGTGGAGGCTTTGTTTCAACTTTTTCGAACGCTCGCAGCGCCGCATCCCGCCCGCGCATATCACTTTGACGTCAAGTCTGGGTCAAAGTGGATGAAACGAAAAATATTCCTCTAAACATCGCTACGCAGGTATATTCTGTTGTTGACAGACCAATATATTAAAGTAATGATATATAATAATTTACATCATTAAGTAATAAACTTTGTCGGCAACCCTGGAAATACCCAAGAAAAACCCTGTCTGGTATCTTTCCATCGGTCTAGATAGATCCTGAAATCTTCATTATCCATTTCCTACGAGTACTATTATTGATAGTCATTAAAAGTGTATTCTTAAAAAGAGCCCTATATTTACATTACTCATCTCATCCCAAGAAACGTATTTAAAGGTATACCAGTAACATAAAAGGTGTTTTTGTTTCGTGATACAGTATTGTAAAAATAAACCTATGATCAGTCATCTCCACAAAGATAACGGTACGCCTTTGATATTCAATCTTTCATAGAAACACAAATGCGAGCATATGGAGCTTCGTTTCATCTGTGCGTGTTTCAAACGCACGCATTCACTTTGATGTCTGATGGTTGTCTGATTTTAAGTATGATACAACAAATAATACAAAAAAGGTAATAAATATAATTCTCATTGGTTTTCTTGGATTCACAATTATTTAGAAGCGATATGACTATGACACACCAGCTGAAATTACGTCGCGTACAGCATGGCGTCGAACGTTCACCCACAGAAATGTCGGCGCCGATTCTAAGGCAGATTTGTCGCTGTATTAAGGCGTGCAGATTTCTCTCACGATTTTTTAATTGAACATTATTGCGTGTTAGTATAATATTTTTATATATCTCTAATATCCGATACGTCCAAGTTCCTTCACGATGGTCGCTCGGGTAGTTTTAGCTACAAAAATGGTAAAGATCAATAAATTTACTCCCATATTTTTCTGTTATGATCTCTCTGCAATCAGTATTAATTCTGTTCATCCTACAATTATAAAGAAAATTTAGCTATCCTTACACAACCGTCAGTGCTCAAAATACCCCTCCTCTATTTATATGGCCTAGAAGCACACTAGCAAGATTAGGTAAGTGCTATTAAAATTAAGTGCTATTCCGCTAACTTCCGTTCTCTAAATTACGCGCGATAGCATGCGTTATAGCAATAGCTGTATACACAAAGTATGACAGCTTTAATTGTGTCACCGTTTAGCATAGCTGTTTATTTGATTCTACATTCAAGTGCAAATCTTAGAGTTGAGCTGTCTGCTCAAACAAGTCTTTGCCGCTCATCAAATGGCACAAACGCCAGGATAAGGCCCTTGTTTTACTTCTAGGAACTGTTTTACTTTAAGGCGATTTTGAACGAATACTGTTAGTCATTTTTGTACTTTAAATCTTCATAATAATTCAGTCAACTGATTTGACACGTGCAATTATCATGTTACTAAGTTAAATATAAATATAACTATTTACTTAGTAATATGTTGAAAAAGGAGTAGTATAATATACAATTCGAAACAAACTCAAAGATCAACGCTCGAATATTAAAAGTCAGCATTAACTTTAGCATCCCAATTAAATTTAGCATCCGCACAATTTCCTGGAGAGAACGTTCCGGCGCCTATAGCGCTCAGTGCGACAAGTCGTAAACGCGTTTCACGGCGAGCCGTTTACACAGTCATTAGAATAAACGTCAAATTTAACGAGATGCCCAAACGAAAATACGATGAGGATTTTATTACTCGACATTTAATTGTCCTCTTGACTTTAATTGAAAACGGGAATATTGTAACGGAACGTTATTTTTCTACTCCCATTCATTAAGTCTCATAAACGAGATGAATACAAAAATAGAAAAGGAACCTCGTCTTGTATTGTTTCGTACGTTCCCTGCTCTTATTATACTTCCGAAGCGCGTATAATTTGTTCAGAAAACAAAAAGTGAGTCGCTGTTGATTTGTAGGCGGGCGGAATTATTTTATTTCATACTTCGGAACAATGGAGCTTCCCGATGAATTCGCGCTGGAAACAATAGGATTTAAAGATTCACTCGTAAACATTTTCTTTTATAAAACTTTCCGTTCACATCTGTCCCGTCCCAGAAGAACCGATGAAGGCTAGAAAGTCGGTAGGTTTTCTAGTAGGAGACCTGCAAGATCTACGTGTGTATATAATAATCTCGTATGTATATAATAAGTTCAATCTGATATAATAAATAATTCGATTTTGTCTGCATGAATCTGGATTTTGTTAAAGAATATACTTTTTAGATTATTGCATAATATGTATATTTACTGTGCTTACCATTGCAGATGAATTAAGAAAAATAAGTACTCCTCGTAAAATTTAGAACGGGTTTATATATCGGTGTAGGTAAATAATATCAGTACACAGAATAGAAATGTCAAGGACAAAAGGTCAAACGTGGCAGTCAGATCGGAGTAAACGGAACCAAATGTCAAAATTATGCTAATAACCAGTTACCGTTTTGGGAACTGAATTAATATAGTTAGGGTTTTTTACTTTATCTACAGTTTTCTAAGAAACAAAATCTTCGTCGACTAAACATATCAAACTTCTTTTGCAACAAAACATATCTTGAACCATTACGTTCAAAAAGATATTATTAACATCATCGTAACGTTCACATGCTGTTTCGATTAGACCATAAATTATACATGTGATTTGTCATCTAATTGGAAATTCGATGTTGTAACAACTTGTTTCAAACTGAAAGAAATTTTAGAAAGATGACGTGTAGAATAACTAAATGTAACAAGTTCAATCGTATAGGCTAATGTCCAGAAAAAATACGTTATACTTATTCGAAAAGGTCGTTAATAGATAATAAGCATTAGTGTATCAAATGAATTGTTAAAGATCTTTGTAAGGCGTTCTTTACATCAAACATTTACAAACCCATTTTAGAAATAAATTTTGTAGGATGTACTATTTGAATACCTAATATCGAATACACCTCTATAATTAACTGTGAACCTGGCTAACTTAGAACAGTATTATTTTAACTGTTTAAATTCATTTATCTAATATTACAAAAATATATAATTTCTTCGAATACCAGCATTATCGTCAAATACTATATAATTTATTTCATATGATATTTCGTGTAGGTAATAGTAAGCCGCTTTCATCGATCGTTTCTAAACTTGAATTGTTTTAAACGCTTTGAGCATCTCGACACCGATAAGGCTGTCAATACAACGTAGAAATGTCAATGACATATGATATTCTGATTTTGACGAAAAATAAAATAAAACTGTAGAGGTTTTTATTACATTACAGAATATAACGGCCACGTCAAGGTCAGCGGCAGCCGCCGGCGAAAGGATCAAGGCGAATGGAGAAAAATGTCAGAATTATGTAAATACTGTTTCGTGGACCGAATAAAGTGAAGGAAAAGCTACAGTCTAGAATTTTAAGGAGAATTTTGCTACAAAATTTTGGAATAATAAAATATCTTGAAAGATTGGTAGATCGCAGAATAAATTCGAAGCTTACAGTATGATTGAGGGAAATTCTAAATATTACCGTCTCATTCCTCCCTCCAAAAATGGGAACCGAGAACTTATAATACGAGTATATCGGTGCTGCAAGTCCGCGCGGTAAATACACACGTCTTACTGGCCTACGTATTTGGTTCTCAACATACGGTATGGGTAACACATCTGTATTAAAGATCAAGTTTTGCGTTCACTACATCGGCATCGCTAACATACGTGTTCTAATGAACATTTTATTTATATGTCTTTCGACCTGTATAGTTAACTGTAAAACACATATAAATTCAAAACTTGATTGACAAATCGTTGTTATATTACATTAGTTCAGCAGTGTCTTTAATGCATTTCGGTATATCGTATTTTATGTACGTAATAAAATTGCCTCATAATAGCGCAATGTTCGTGTGGACACCTTATCGGGCATATGTACATATTTTCATTTCTCCCATATCTGATATCGAGCATCTTTCGATGCATCGACTTTAAAATGCTTCCGGAATTTCGAATGATTGTTCACGATGTCGAATATTTACAAGTTTGTAGTATGAAGAAAAAAGGTATTTAAAAAGAGAATAGGAAATAATATTGGTAGACTATTCATGAGAATTTGTTCGACCGTTTAGTGTAGTGAACAATTAATGAACACTTATTATAGAAATAGTCGAATAACCGAAGTGAAAAATATAAAAGGGGTGGCGCTCCAATACGTAAACTAAACGATTACTTTTAAATTATATCCAGTCACTGATATTCTGATAGAAAAGCATTCTGAGAATAAAACGGTCTTCAATACGAGTATGTGAACAGTTTCGAAGTCTGCTTTAACACGAACTGATAATAGTTGACTGTTCGATAATAATTTATGGTGCTATGATAATTGAACAATGGCCATACTTCCTCTTCAGAATTCAACTATCCAAATGGAAATTGAATCACATTAAAGGAAATGGTTTTTTGGTAAACGGAATACATAAAAACAAGGCAAATAAATCAATTGATTACCTCCGCGGCGCTAGTGACTGAATTATATTTTTCCTCGGAAACTAATTACACTTGCCGTGGAAAATTCAACTTGCACCTTTAGTTCCATGGTCTCTGCATTCAGCTGGGTGAAGTGAAGAAGCAGAACTTTCTTCGGTCCCGTTCCATATTTCATTTAGTTTTGAGATGTTTGAGTGCAATAATTTCTTGGAATGAGATTTAATTCGTTTTACGACACTGAATTCGATGGAGGTAAAACTGAAATGGTTACAGCAGCATCGAGGGACTGGTATTCTTTTAATTAGCAAATTTCAAATAAGACTTTATGCGTAAAAAAAAACAAATATCAGGAGTATGTTGTAACGAAGGAGAAAACAGTACAAAACGCTACTTCAACAAAACGTTACATGTTTTTTCCAACCGAATTGTGGATTTCCACTTATGTGAGATAGAACGAAAATATTTCAATAAATCACTTTTACTTGTTTGAGCGAAAAATGCTCAGTGGACCAGTGGCAATTTTGGCACACGTCTGTAACAATCGCCCTCACACTACTGGTGTCGCACGAGAAATGTAACATTCGGCATATATTGAAAGGTCCTAGTGTTCATCACAGATCAATTGGCATCCATCCGCCTCGTCCGAATCGGACGGAACCGACAAACCTGTTAAAAGATTTAAGCTCCAGTTTTATTTTAAAATACACACGTAATGCTGTCCTATTTTTCAAGTATAAATGAAACAATACCAACATACACCATGTACATTATTAGTTATAGTTATACAATCACGCCGATTCCCACGGGACCTACCCTGGCAGGGGCAAGTCATGATATGGCGAATTATAAGATCTACCTACGACACGTATATTGGCAAGGTTTCAACCTTTTAACGTAGATAACCAATAAATATATCGGAGATATCAGCTTCTTCAACTCTCGTAATACCTTTATATGTATGTACGCAAATATTTGTGTACTATCAATACCTTCTTATAATTATACTTCTCAGAATTAATTAATATTTGTATGTAAAGGATATTCATTAAAGAGACACGATGACTGCGAAATGAACATAGATTTAAATGTTTTCTTAAAAACAAAGAAGGTGAACAGAATTCATATTTACACCAAAACATTGTTTGTGTTCCCCGACACCAACAAACGGGATCATATCCGTCATTCCTTTATGGTACTTATATGTTAACGGGATACCCAAATCCCATTAAATATTTGAAAATATATATAGTAACGAAATTTCTAGAGCTCTCGACTAAACGCAGCCTGTAACGATGTCAAATATAAGACTTTTTTAAAGTTGCAGTTAAAATTTTGGCATATTTATCTGCTGAAGAGCTTATGTAGAGGTCTACGAGTCCTCAAAAAGACGTTGAATTACAAGTCTACTAGGTAGTTATTAAACGTCATCTCACCAACCAATTCATATCGTTATACTGTTGGGCGTGATTTTTCTCACAATGAGAAGGGTTATACATAGTAACCGACTAAGGGCGGATTAGCAGACTTCACACGCCTTCGGAAAAAATTGTAGAGACCTCTCCGGCGCAGAGGTTTTGTTCATTTCGCCTTCATGTCAAGTGATATTTCAACTGAAATATCGTAAATGGGATATTACTACTACTTGCAAATAAACTGTAAACTAAATAAAGTTTCACTATAGATTATTTAAATGTTAAATATAATATAAATTGTTATTTTTTCACAAAGTTTATCAAACTCCAAATTTAAGACTTTTTAAAGTAATTAAATTATATTAATACTAACGCAGCATACTGAAAATAAAATTAAAATAATCAGAAGCCACGCAAAATAATGATGCAACAAAATTATTGGCTTTCCAGAAAATGGACATACCTACTTCGTTAAAAATATCGTCAGCGATTTTATTCAATTCCAAAAAAAAATACCTTAGATAAAAGTCAAAACCACCGAAACCGTAAAAGTTAATAAAATTATACTAATATTGGCAATGAACAAACAGATGGGTACTCCTCTGTTTGTTCGGCGTCGTCTAATTGAAGGAAATAATCTTCCCCGCTCGTTGGGCTGTACGGCCATTCGCGCCGGGACGCCGTAAGCTCGTCGCACACCAGATCAACTCATTTCCAATCCCACAAAAAGTGAAACATTCAACTATGTATTTTATATTGTGTCTCCTAGAGTATAGATTTTAATATTTAAAACAAAATAGGCGATAACGAATCGATCACTCGCTAGCGACATAATATCTACAGACCACGATTCGTTTGACAATTATCGCCGTCTTCGTCCACTCGTCCGCGGCGCATTATTCGGCAGAATAGTAGCTTTGATCGCTAAACGAAACAGAGTTGAAACAGTGTTGAATGATGCAGTGTGCGATGATCTTTACGTACACGGACGCCTGCAGTTGTACTCGCTAAGCGGCAACATGTTCCTATTATTTTAATCAGACCCGTTCATTAACCGTAACCCCGTTTAATATTATTATGTAATTGACGCTATGGAACTCACAAAACATTTCCAGTGTCAAATAGATCGGATACATATATGGAAATTGGCAATTCGAATCTATTGAGGGTAATCGTCTTGATTTTCTATTAAAAAACAGCAAATAAATATCGTAATCCATATAAACAAAGTGATCTGCGTACTGGACAGGGGTCTTTACCGGAGCTGCTGAAGCGTCGAAGCTCTGCCGCGCTGCTCCAAGTAGGAATGGCGGCGGCATATAAAGATTACAAATAATTGGTACACAGTATGTACAGAAGAAAATTTTGGTAATTTTTTTCAATAATTATTAGTAGGTTTTTACGTCCGAATTCACTGAGACATGGGTTTCGATACATTCATTTAATCGGTTAGTTGGTAACTTGCGAAGTTTTCTATAACTATTAACTTCAATAGAGATAACAGGTGGGTAGGTACAACAAAATTATATAATTAAAACGTGCGTCCAAAATGAAACCACCATAATCCTACATCCTATCTCGAACTTCAGGAATTAGGGAACGAAAGAAATTCTCGTCCTCGACGACAAACTTCCCCCGCGCTACACGATCTTCAATTCCGAATATCTTCGAAACTGAATTTTAATTTTTCTAAAAGCCTCTCTGAATCTTTAATATTCAAGTTTCCTGAATGTCATTCTCCGCTCTCAAGTTGGAATGCGAGTTTCATCGGGGAATATTGTAAAACAGGTCGAAAGTTTTAGAACCAGTGTTTCGAAGGGGAAAGTATTTTTAGATGAATTAATAACAGTTACTAATTCCTCTAAAAATACCCGATTAAGGTAGTTATTTGACCTTTTTCATGAGAAAGGGAAATGTAAATACAATAATGTATGTAGGAATTGACTGATATGATCAAGTATTGTAAAACTGAGCACACCTACTTTTTCAATTCTTTAAAGTTAGTTTTCACCACTATCTTGTACCATAGAAAGCTGTAATGCGACCCACGTGCACCCTGGGTAGTAGATATCTATTCAATCTTGCTTTAAACTGTATTGCAGTTTTAAATTATATAACTTAAACTGAGTCTCGTGAATCCTTGTGTGTGTATTTCGCGTGAAGCTTACAATAAAATCGTATGTATTAATTATATGGCGTGCAATCGATTGCAAGTTAAACAGCGCTCGCGTTGATTGCATTCTCGTTGTTAAAGAAACTTGCAACGCTTCTGTAATTTAAACGCGTCAACTCAAATTCTGCTATTGGAATCTGTATATCTATTTTATAATGGTTATACGTTTTTGTCTTTTATGTAAAACCCTCTAACTATGAGAGAAGACATGGTCCAGCAACGGACCAATAAAAGGGTTAAAAGTTCGACTGTCTTCTTCATCGGTTTCACTACATATTAATCACCAAAATAAAAATAATAAATAATTAGGTATTTTTTTTTAGATAATCATTTGCCGACCGCATCCGGCATTGTGATGTTTAACTTTATAAATTCCTCGCAATCTGAAGACGAAGACTATGAACGTTTCATTGTTGTCTACCTGACACTGAATATTAAAACTTAATTTTAATATAACTAGGCTCAATTTTAAAGTACATCGCGTTCTGCGCTACACTAAGTTTTTTACAAAAAAAATAATAATCGCAAAACAATTCGAGATGAAATTAAAATATATTTGAGAGATTTCTCATCAAATTTTCAAACACAGTCAGTCGGGAATATTTTAATTTCAGCTCGGAATAAATAAAGCTCGAGCCATTAACTATGATTCTGCAAGTATTTTAACAATTCCGACTCCCGAAAATGCCGTAATGCGAACAACGACGTAAGTGTATTTCAAATTTCATACAATTTTGTTGTGTACTCTTTGTTTTACACGAACTGGAAAATAAAAATCTGTACAAATACCATAACATCATGATATACTCGTAAATAAAAAAGAGCAAAAACCTTCTTAGCATGCATAATAGCCTTCCGTTAGCGTTTCAAATTGAACTTGACATCAGGCTTCGTATCCGGCAAATTGATCTTTTCCGTGCATACAATAAGAGCCATTTTAGGTTAATACGAAAAAATCTTATTTCACAGCTACGATCTATCAGCATCTACTCAAAATATTCAAAGGCTTTTTATTTTAAGCTTCCGCTGTAATAAGGTAAGCAAATGATGATGTATTTTGATCAATTTCACTGCTTTTAATGTGAGAGGTATTTTCGCTGGCAGCTGATGGGAAATTTTTAAAATAACAAACCATTCCCCCGTTCGGAGGTTATGTCAGTCAACTTCCGATGAGTCTCAAGTGTACTTATATTTTTTCCAAGTATTATAACTATTAATATAACATATTTCTATTCCTGTCATTTTAAATGTTATACTTTTATGGTCTCTCACATATCATTTCGTGTTATGTAGCTTTAGGTTAAAAAAAAAAATTTCACAAACGAATGTATACATTTCTCTGCAGGAAAATACACAAACATATTACTAGCTTTGACTATTAGTAAATAACTATGACCAGATGTAGTGAGTAGATACTCGTAGCTCGTCAAGCGCCGGGGAGTGATCGCTCCGAGTCTGGATGATAGCCTCGTCCTGTAACAACTTTGAACAAAAAAATATTCAACGTTATTTATATTTCACCCCATTCTGGTGGATTTTGTTTCAATTATATTCTTTTCGTTGCTAGTAATTTATTGCCGTGACTCGCCCCTTTCGGTTATAATGGATCAATGTCGGCAAAATTACAAGTGATTTTTTTATTAATTTGTATAGTGACGAATATACGAGGTTACCGAGGAAAATAATTAATCTTAATAATGCCCAGTAACTTAAAGCCAAATAGTGCCGACCTTTGACGCGGCACGTGTCGATATAGATATATTTTCTTTTTAATTTGTTTCATATACATCGCCATTCTAATAATCTATAGTCATATAGTATCAAGTAGGTAAGTCAAGTAACAAGTAACTAACAATTATAATCGTTTTGTTCTTGCAGACGGTGAGTCCTTCGTGTGTCGCCTTCCGTTTCGCGTTAAATCACATACGATCGAGGGACATAACGATCCTAAGCTTTCTTCTGTCGCCGGATCAATTCCTCAATACGGTCCACTCCGCGACCGCTTCATCTCTGAACGCTTCCATTTTTAATACCCTTTCATAATCAGGATAAAACCGTGAACTGGAAGCCTAAATAATGATTAGGTCGAGCCCCATTAATCCTTCCTGTTGAAATTTTCATGGTCTATTTGAAGGGATTAAATGGATTTCGCCCTTTGCAAGTATTTCGGCCCTCGGATTTGTAACATGTTAATATTTGGTTATTCTGCAAGATTGAGCGTGTGTGCTCGCTCGTGTAATGAAGTCGGTTTTGGGCAATTTCGAGTGAAGGCTTCTTTTCTTTAATAATTACTTACGGAATATTTGAAAGGGGATCTGAAACATTTTTTATATGAACCCAACAGACTGTTCAGAGTTCCGTTCTTATTTTGGGACGCGGGTACATTTTAATTGGTATAATTTTGCAAAGTCAGAAGTGCTTGCCGGGATATGAATCCAAGAGCCCGAAGAGGAAGATAGAAAATCGAACCACTAGGCTAATACTGCTGGAGTACTTTAATGAGTTTCATTCAAATCTATTGAGCGTTTCATAAACTTTCGACGAACAAAAAGGTTTCCTTAAGATTCTTCAGTAAAACTTGTAAATGTGTATCCCAACCCCTAGAAGCTTTGATCGCCGATGCATGTACACCACTCCAGTTATCCAATTCATTACCATACAATGTTTAGGTCCCTCACTTAGGAATAATCAACTAAGTAATCATATGAATAGTTACCGCAGAAGAAGGGGTCGGAAACAACAAAAGGGTCCAAACCACAAGGGGACCATAATCTTCAATATATTTATAAGAAAACATCTCATTTCCATCATAAATACACTATTTACAGAGCGTTTAACATTATTTGTTAAAAATCAGTCTTTCCGACTATAAATCATCGTCGTCAATAATGTAATGTACCTGAACATTTGCAAAGTAACAAAAAATTCTCCTTAATCAAACTAGCCCATTTAAGTTCTCATGAAAAGAGTAGCAAGCAAAAATAGAGCACACGGTGTGCCTAGCGGCTGATGCAGGGAAAAAATACGTATCTCCGTATCGGACTCAGTTCTACCGCCTTGAAGAACCTTTTATTGAAATAAGATGAATTTACGTTTGTCAAAAAAGTTTCATTTGTAAGCGTCATTCTAAAATAATCCTAGAACACGTAATAACAACATAGCAATCTCCTAACGTACATTATACGCGGATAACCGCAAAGCTAACACAGGCACGGCTTACAGAGCCTCCCGGATGCCACATACATAACACAGCCTTTCACATTCTCGCAAGGATGCCTGGAATGTACCGCCCATTCGAAATAGCATTCTGTGAAACCACTCGTATGAATATTTTCGCTACTCCACAGGTATACCACATTAAATAATGTTCAATACCTGTTAAAACGTAAACATAATAATGTAGAAACACGATGCGAATATGCAACAGATGATACAGCCTTTGATCGGAAACAAATTAGTGGAGTGTTTTTAATAAACATTTATTGATCAACTACGACTGATTAATCTACTATGTATATTCATATTAAGATAGTGGCCGACGAGCTGGCCACACTCACTAACGGGCACTGCCGCATGTGAACATCTGCGACTGACCTCGAATAGGACTATAGGAATAGAATAATTTAGTGTCAGTTAGTACTTATTAGTTGCTAATGAGACCAATTATTATTATTAACTATCGGTAACAGTTCTGTAAGAATTCTACCCGAGGTCCATCGCTGATCGATTACGACTCCTGAGAACTGCGATGGTCGATTCAAATATACAGTTAAATGTATATTCGAAGAGGATGCGCATGTAATTACGTAGACGCTGTAGCGTTGTCGTTTCCGCGGAGAGTTTCACGGTTAGCTGCGTCAAGATTTGCGAATATAAACACAAGGCTGACTGTAAAAGCAAGCAAACTAATGTCGTGAAGTCTTTGGAGAAGCAGGCTCAAGATATTAACATTTTATATAATTTATCCATCTACTAATCCATTTGCCAGCCAGTATTTATTAATATCAAGAGAAATATCTGTAAAGTGAAGCAAAGGATTTTTTTCATCGATACCTTCCCATTCTACAAGACAAGTGTTAAATGAGAGAACAATAAAAAGGTCGATGAAAAAATATTTTGGGGCACCTACTTTGTATGATCTTTCGTTAATATCTGTAAAGGGTACAAATGAAAGATAACACAAGAAAAAATGTTTGACCTTTTTTATGTATAGTTACTTACAAAATATTATCTGTGTCACTTCAAGACTACGTTGAGACAAGATACGGATATACGTTACGTTAGATATTCATTAGGTACCTTGTAACGTCCGGAACAGAAATATTACATTCGCTCGCTATAAAAATACGCCCACAGCCCTTCAACCACGACACCTACTCTAAAATACAGTAATGTTTATATGTACTCGTATATAGCTAAGGGTTGTTCTGGAATATTATTGTATACCATCCCTTGTAACATTCTGCGGTTATCGATCTGTCAAACGAGGCACGGGGGGTGGGCGAGACATGTGATTTGACCACAGCTGCGTAGACTCAAATATTTCTAATCTGTGAATATATATGAACATTTTCCACGTATTTCACACGCAATTTTTTATTATTGCTACTATCGTGCCATATTGCCAAGTCTGCATCGGGGTAGACAGAGATGACCGAATGCCAAATATCACTAGCGTTACAGATCTGAAGCTCTTGTATATTTAATACTGTTATTAACGGTCGAAAATTGGTCTGATTCGGTTAAAGTAATATTAAACAACGCTTTTGTTTCTTTTCACTTTCGTAACGGTGAGCAAATACCAGTAACTAAACGGAAATAGACAATTCAGGAAAATGCTTAAGAATTATTAAAAAGAAAAAAATTGTAGACTGATTTATATTCTTATCCGCATAATGTTCAAACTACATATATGCTCTTTAATCTTCAGTCGAATTGTCACAATGAAATTATATTTAACGACTTGGATCTCGCGATCGCAAACTTCTTCGGGTCTGACAGTAACAAAAATAAATAACTTTTCACTATGAATACATAATATTCAGTCTGTTAGTTACCAAGAAACTTCTAGACACGTATTATAAGCACGATGAATAATGGGCGGGTACGCAACGCAACTTTGTTAATTATACCTAATGCCTAGTTGTTGTACTTGTGCCCATGTATTAAAAGGGTACGATCTTGTACTGCCCGAATACATAAAATCAAACAATGATTTATTGTTCAATTCGTTGTATTAGTATTAATATGTCACGCATACGGAGAACTATTTCCTTTTCAAAGATATTTTCAACATATTCTTACCGAGCTTCGGAAAATTCTTGCCGGACTCACATTATTAAAGTTGTTGACATTACATATTTTAGTTTAATATGTTAATAGTTGCCTATATTCCACGTTTAGCTGCATCAATATACGAACGATTTCGTTAAGGCTAATCATGCGGAAACAAAATATTAACATAAATAAATATAAAAGCAAAATTCAAAGAATGTAAATGTTAATTCTCCCTTCAACCCTAAAGCGTCCAAAACACGAGATTGAAAAAACTCACCGAACCGAAACATGTTGAGTGAACCTCCAAAAACCGAACATCTAAGTGGAATTGCCCATAATTAATTAGATTGGCAGTTCAAGCGTGTCGGGCTTGAAAAAAATTAATATCGGTATGTGGGGGCACGCATCCCGGTATCGACCCCCCTTTTTAATTAAACGAATTAATCAACCCCCGCACCCCCGGCACCCCGGGCGTCAATCACGTGACGAAGCACTTTAACAAACGAACAAAATTTTTAATTAATACGCCATATCACTCCTACGTAAATTGTCGACCTAGCTACCGCAGTCTTCATCCCAATATAATTGAATTGTAATAATTAAATTTTTTAATTGTTAAATGTCTCATGTTTTTCTACAGAATCCTTTGTCTACAGTTCGCATTACACATTGTTACTGTACCTTTTTCTGTTGCTCAAAATCATTGCAAATGCCCTTGCGTAACTACAAAAATAGGTCGTCGGTTTGCCTACAGCCAACCTTTAGAGTAACGTTGGCAGGTGATCGAAAATCAAATAGAACACCACCTGTCAGTAAAATACGTGTCGCAAATAATATACATGCATGTAGCTGTACGTATCTGTGTATGCAAATATTGGCTGTTTCATGCATTATATATCAGTGGGCACGGTGCACCCGGAGGACGTTGATGGATAACATGTGAAAATATTCATCAAAAACTGCATGCAATAACTCGTCATCGCGACGCACTGGGGCGGAAATTGATTTTTGTGACCGTGCCGTTTCCGGCATTTGAAATACGAAACATTTATATAAACAAAGCTTTTTACTACACGTTTTAAAGAATGACTTGAATAGCTAAAATGACACGCAAACTTTGAATGCTTCGAAAACGATTTTTTTTTTCAATCTATGACAATTGATTATTACGATAGGTACATAACATAATATTTTATAGGTATAAGAATTTTTTTACGTCTTAGTTTGATGCAAGTATTCGTTTAAAAGTTTTAAGTTTAAAAATACTTGAGATTTGTTCCTATAAGATTGTTTAATAGCATTCCTTAGACGGCGGTACATTGCGTAACAAATAAATATATGTATGTATAACAATGCTGTAGGTATAACACGGAAGGCGACCATTAGTCAAAGTACCAGGCAAACATGAAAACTACGGACGGATTTAATACAAACTCAAACACTACTTCATTGCTGACGGCTAATGCTAACATCTGGGTTCTATAACTAGCTATAATGTAAAGAAAGTCAATGCGTGAAAGAGATGGCCATAGTTTTGTAACGTCTTTTTACTTTGTAATGCTAATAGCATTGCAACGCAAAGCACAGTTTTGCGTTCGAATTTCAGACTCGCTCTCCGGGGCTTAGGTTCAAATCCTGGCACGCACCTGACAGTTAAGTACGTTTTATAACCTAAAATTGAAATACCACTCGCTATAACGATAAAGAAAAAGATAGCGACGAAACCTGCACCCCTTAGAGTATATTATAATATATGACCAAGGTATACATTATAGAAAAACTTGCTTTTCAAACTTTCTTGTAAGTTCGATTTAATGCTGTTTAATATTTTTAGTATAAATCAGTGCCAGTTCAAAATAAATAATAAATTCCTCAATAGCAGATATCATGCAAACAACTCTTGAAATGGAATTTATTTAAATGAAAGGTGATTCATTCTCCGTCAATCTCGATTAATTTGTCAATTTTGGAATATTCTGAAGCAAGACCAAAAAAAGCTATTTTTATGAAAATTGTTTGTATGTTCAGTTGTAGCTATATCACGAAAGGCATATAATAAAATCTGTTACTAACCTAGACTCTGTAATAAATGATCAATCATAGTATCGAAATAATAAATTGATTTACAAATAAACTAAATTACATGAAGACTTACAATTAATATATATATAATAAAAAAATTAAGTTACATTTATATAAAAACGAATAAAGTTTATAACAATAAATAAACGTAACGTCGACAAGTAAGCGTTAAGTCTATAAAACATCGCCGACAACGTTTTAATGTACGTCACTCTATCCCTTTTGTAAGCAGCAGCGTGACACGAGCATGACGTGACACGTTATGTCACTTTGAGATGCTACATTATGGCGTAAGTGAAGGCGGAATGTCACGTCAACGGCTGTAGTACAGTCGCACGCAGCCCGTAGTTTTGTTACAACATTCCAGCATTTGCTACTCTGTATCAGTGATCCAGTATCCAGTAGTGACTGGAATTATCTCAACCGAACTATTAATGACAAAGTCATTTAGTAGCGAAACCATGTTCTCGATCATTTGAGCTCGTTCGGTTTATAAACCTGGAATAATTAAGTAAAAGCGTTTTTCCTCTCACGCGGGTTTTCCATTAGGTACATTCTCTGAGGCGTGTGAAGTTAGGAAACTCGCGCTCGGCCAGTAGTAGACCAGTAGTAGCAGACTATGGCTGTAAGTCTTCTCATTATGAGAGAAAACGAATGTCCGGCAGCTATATAAAGACAAGTAAGAAATGATGATGACAATCAGTGAAAAATTGCATCCGTCAAAATGTGTTTAATAAAATTGTCCTACGGTCCAAAGGTACATATTAAACTTAAAATTTTTGTTAAATTAAAAATAAACGAAAAATGCACTTAACATTTGCATTTAAAGTGCACCGTTTACAGTGACTAAAACTTATTTTAAAATGAATGCAGCGAGATTCTAAGCCGTGGAATATTTCTGCATGTTTTCACGCGCTCTCAGCCGCGGTGTTTATCTGTGAAATGTTTCAGATTGAGCGCTGCGGCTCGCTGCTTGAACAAGCGAGCACTTCGAGAGATTACGTATTTTACCTCTTTTAATAGACTTCACTTCATAGAATCGTTAACACCTTTTGAAAAATCCTTCAACAGCGATACTTCACCGTGTGTAGATTTGTGTTCACCTACGTTTAAGTCAAAGATGGTTTTCGAGGAGCCTGTGAAAATGTCAATGTTGGGCCACTGTGGATGAGACAGAAATGGAGATTGAGACAGAATAGAGAGTGGGACAGAATGGAGGACATTCCGGTTAAGGTTTCGTATATTATACTATATATAAATGGTATAGTAACTTACTAGTGGGTAACAAAAATAAAATTGACTCAAAAAGTCGCCATTAATGTAGTTAACGAAATAACATAATAAGTACCCACATCTAAGCAATCACCACACAAGATCGAATAAATGAAAACACTTTATATAAAATACATCAACGTGCCTCGCCTATACTAGTAAGAATTCTTCGGCTGGGAGTATAATTTCAATGTATTATTAAAATTATAACTTATACTCAAGATTACTTAGAAATATCGAGCTTTACTTACAGGCAGCATCTTCACTTAGAGTACAGGTAAGCTTTTCTATAAATGTTTAAATGTCAAACTAATGGTAAGTAATGGTTGCTCGTTATATGTGAAACCACAGAGTTAATAAATTTCGCCAGAGATTTAAGAGCTCTATGGTGCTATTTCCTTTGGAAAATACTGAAACATTAAGTGGCGTTCACATGTGCGACTTTCTAACGACATAGCAACGACAAAAATGTGTTTTGGGAAAAATTGAGTATCTAATATGTTGCCGACGATAAGTTGCGAACTAAAAACGCCGATATTATCAACACAAAATTTTAACACTTAATTAGGCTAATTATACACCCACCCGAGAATCCAATCCCAGCCTCCGGCTGTCAGAGTTACTGAACATTGAATTACCACGCGGTCGACCTCTTAGCTCAAGATATTCCTGCTTAATTATTGAATGC
Source organism: Agara belti belti (assembly GCA_018245935.1). Taxonomy (NCBI): domain Eukaryota; kingdom Metazoa; phylum Arthropoda; class Insecta; order Lepidoptera; family Hesperiidae; genus Agara; species Agara belti. The sequence goes on from DWEM01000007.1 coordinate 25,470, forward strand.
AGGAAATGTGAGCTCATTTTACGAAAATCGGCCTACTTTTAAATAAAAAGTAGGGACAATCCGATTGTAGGAATTTTCTTAGGTTTTTAGGGTTTCGTACCTCGAAAGGAAAAACGGTACCCTTATATGATCACTTTTGTTATTAATGGAATGTAATTTGACAAACCTTGCAAATGAACAGCACCGGAGAAGACAAAAAATGAATTGCCCAAAATCATCGATCAAGCTTCTTGCAAATAAATGCATAATTGTTTATTATTCGCATTTTTAAATAAACCACGGTTTATGCGATTGTTAAAACTATCTTTTAATACGTTAAAATATATAGTGGATTAATAATGTGAGTCCTGGATTATGACTGAATTAAATTTTGCGTTTCATTGTTATCTGTTTCGCAATAAATGTCATTTTAAGCATATTTTGGGCGCAAATAAATATATTTACTTGAATGTTTGCTATAATTTATCATTTAATTTCCCGTTGTGTAATGCTACCGTTTGATTGTAAAACGTTTAGGAAGGAAACGAATTTTTTTTTTCAGATTAATTGACAAGATTGGTGGTTTGATATAAACGAAATTATGTAGGACATGGTCGAAAATTATGTAAGCCCGGAGAGGCCAGCCGACGGTACGTAACGTAATATTTTGCACGAATCATTGCTGATGAAATAATCGGAATTTACGATGCTTCAGGGAAATGATACCGGCTTGCAGCGATATCATTATTGCATCTCCGGAACGTGTTGCAACGAGAGCGAGAAACGATGAGTGTTCAGCGTGAAAATAGTATCCTGAAATCCTGTGGCACTGTTACTTTATGTTTTATAAAAATATTTTTTATCATATAAAAGAAGGTTTGCCTTCCAATTGACTATATGAAAACTTTTTGAGGCTTTTTTAACATTTTATTATTATAAGAACTTATTATGCAATGTACAAACAACGTGATATTTCATGTACTCTTGCGTTGCTTCTTTCAAAATAATATTTATTTATTATCGCTAATCGCTTACCATATTGAAATAGAACACGTGGCGTGGCGTGGCGTGATGTTTTTAAAATCATGTGCAAAGTATAGTTAACATTCGACAGCGAGTGCATTAAGTCGGAAAAGCTTCGCGCATAAATATGATTTACGATAATCAGCTCAATTCGATTTATATTCACGATTCATACACGCGAACCAAACGCGCGAGTACCTTCGTTTGTTTGACTATAAAGCATATTATTGAAACTCGGACACCGTTTAAATTATTGACTTTATATTTTAATGGACGTTACAATACTTCTCGTTATTATTATTACTAACTGGTGTGCGATTGAGAAACAGAGTTAGAGGAAGACGGATCTCAAAGCGGCGTCATGGCTGTAGTAACAGGGCGAATGTGTAAGAGGATGGCAATGTAAAGAACAGAGTTTCCATTGAGAAAACTCATATGATGAAGAGAACAAAACGAGGGTACGAAGGAGAAAGCACGACAACAAGAACTGAAGAGAACCAAAAATCAAAAAGGCCACTGCAAAATTTCATTGAAATAGTCCAGTTTGGAAGTAAAAAAATATAATGGCAGTAGGACATGCCTACACTAATAATGTTGGCTGGGGCGATAAAGGAGCGCTGTATAAAATTACAATAGCATTAACATTCAAAGGCCTAAAGAAAAGTAGAATGTCACGTGACCGTGTGTAATATGACGCTAAGAAAATGAAAACAGATAAAAAGAATAAAAATGACCGCGTCACAATATAAATGAGGAAGGCCTCTCGGCGCCAATCTACTTCCGCGCTGTCATATTTCATATTCGTAACTATTTATTCACGGGTGTGAAGTGTTTAATGGATTCGCAGTCCTGTTTGTCATCTACATACACCGGAGATCTGTCACGAATACATACATTGGTATATCTATAGAATATGAAATTAAGCAATAAAAAGGTTCCGTGCGTTTAACCCGAACATTGCACCGTGCAAATTTATACAATAGGCCAATTTACTGCTTCGGAGTTAACAGAATTGCTATAAAGGGACATTCACATCTGACATATCAATTAGTATCGTCGTCCACTTGCAAAACGAAAATGACTTCGGAAACACTACTTACATTCGCAATGCGACAATCTTTATATACGTACCTATGTAACACGAAAAGACGGTTTCAGTCACATTCTAGCTGATACTTGTTAAATTATTAAATCTTTAAAAAACAATTTCAGTATTTTGTGCGAATAAAAATCTTCTTGCTACATTTGCTAAGCTCGAACTGAAAATCCAGTGAAAAAGGAGCCAACAGAGTCCTGTCATATGTTAATGGGCGAGGCGGTCGCGTGTTGCGGACTTATTACCGCACTGCGATTTCCGTTTCGCACTGATTTGCATAGCAAGAGTAAATCGCTTAGTATACGTTACTGACGCAACATTAACTAATGTGACGAATTTAACCAAATCTGACAAGACATTGCATTTGGATGAACAAATACTCGTTAATTCCGTGCACTTAAAATTCTTACAATATAGGCTGCCAACTTCAACTATTGCAAGAAACTTACTTGAATCATTATGTTTAAAGCTTATGTGGGTATCGATGATGTTATTTAAGCCACAAGCATTTCAATATTTTAAGTAAGTTGAAACCACTTGAGTCTTCTTAAATTAGCCGAAGTTTACCAACAACAGGATTCATCTATCATTTTGGTCGCTGAAAACTACTTCTGAATTTTGCATTTAGCAATAAGTTCACGACAACTCCAGCTATGCAATTAAAAGTAAAGTTTTCGACATAAAGACGACAGGGGCGTAAATGGCTCCACTAACCGCTTTCCCTCGCAAAAACAAAACAAGTTCCAACAAGTAGGTCACAGAGATTCGCTCAAGACAATGGGTGGCGGAAACTCGCGCCAACCAACGTGATAAACGACACAGTGATGAGTAGCTGGAACACACACCCTTGGAAATTAAAAGGAGACCAAGATGATGGATGGCGCACCATTCTGAGCGCATGGGCAAGGAAATAATATTATGATTTCAGTTTATTGAGTTCTCTCACGGATTCCTAACGCTTACTATGCTGAGAAGAATGAGATCTGAAGGCGAAAGGAATTGAGCTGCTGATTCTTTTTATATTTTTAACCTTTTTCTTACATTTTACATTCTCAAATTCCTTTATTCAAATAAATTCTTAACAGAATAAGGCATCATGTTTTCATATTTTTTAATTTTTTGAAACAAAAACAAACTGAAAATTTGGAATTATCAATATTGGGTATATTGTCTTATAAAACAAACTCTTTAAAATATCTTATTTCATTCTAATGAAGTTCGACATTGTACTTGGAACGATATTATTTATGTTTGACGGACATTGAAAAAGTCATATTTTTAAAACATTCCTAAAAATATACAAAGAAGATAATAATTGCCATGGATATTGTGTCAAATCTTACATTGTTCAATTTGAACACGCCGATATGCAAGCAATAAGCTGTTAACCTGAGAAACAATGGGACGACCTTGTGAGTAACATCCAACGGGGCATTAATAATACACTTAACAAAGGGCAACGGTAAGACCCTCGCTCAAGCTCTATTTGGAACAACATCAATAGAAACTTATAAATCAAAGTTTCAATTTCAAGTACAGACAATGTGTCTACGTATACACAATCAAGAAATAAATGGACTTAAGTATAATTGGAAATTAAATTTTACAACACCCTAATAAGCTACCAGAAGCAGCATAAACGGTTCTGTCGGAAGCATTGGATACATAAAATTAGTTTATTGGTCTTGTGAATGCTTTTGACCAAATTACATCGATTAAACAGATATGAGATTCATAATATAGATATGGATCTCGTCCATTTGAAACACAGAACCTTTAATTTTCGTGTAATGAAATTCATCTAACATTATTATTGATAGATGGAAAAATATCGACAGCAACATGTTTTTTATTCTAGATCCGAGAACAGCATTTTATTTTTGCAAGGTAATAAAATTATAACTACATCCTTGTTCATTAAAAAAATCTAATTCATTTCAGGGCACCAGGAAGTGTCTTACAGACATAATAGCCACGACTTAACAAAGCCTATTTATTTTTATGACACGTTAAGTACTGAAGCCACTGTCATATTTTCAGTTAAATTAAGTTTAATATTGTTCAGTTCGTTGTCATATTATAACAGATTGCTCACTGACTGACTTAAAACTTCAATTTATAGTTGAAATGATAAACAGTCATCAACCCTTTTTAAAAGTTCCAAGCAATCAAAAGATAAAGGGCTCGCATGTTCAAAGCACTCGGTAGATGAAGGTTATCAGACTGATATCGAGGGCCGCAACTTTGCCTATTATAACTTCACATACAGGCCTGTGCAAATATAATTTTGCGTATTAACCATTTGATGACAGGGAACATATAAACGATGTCCTCTCGGCGCTATTTTCCTATCAATAGGCAATGAGACTCGGGTAACATAAAAACCGCACGGCGCAATGTATTTGTTGTTGATCTCAATGTTACATGTGTTTCTTTTATTTCCTAAATCGCCATCATATGCTTTACCCGATCTCTTTGAAGTCGCTCATATTCATTCCCGTACGTAATTTCATTCGTATGTAATCACCTCGTATTTACACTAGACGTCTATCCGCGCGGTTCTTTCTCATCGGTTTCTTCAAAGCGACGTGTACGTACCAAAGAGATTTAATATTCCTTAGTCTCTTAATAGGTCAATGCATTCTGTGAACAGACTTAAAGCAAAAAGGAACTAATTATCAAACACAAGGAGGTGAAATTTCCCCAGAACACATTTGTGGTTGGGGTCTTAAATAATATAATTCCTGGGTTCCAACGGATCAAAGGTAACGTCGCGTGCAGGTATGGGACTGTACGTTTTGTGTGATATTAAATTAAGTTACCTTGCTTTATATTTTTAACATTTTTGTAAACCTTCGTATATTTTTAAAGGTTTTCTTCCCGCCGTAAGGAATTATTTTGAATAAGATTTTTTTTGTTTCTTCGTACGGCATTGATCAATCAATATTCATCATTTTTCCCAATCATTTCTATTATTAAACTGTCGGGACTTTTACTAATTCCCTGGGCGTTACCGAGTTTTTCATGTCTAAAGAATAGTAGTATAGTAGGTACTTCTCGTCAAATTTGGAAATTCTTTAAATTTATGGTGTCGAATGAATCACCGACAACAAACAAACAAACGACACATACAAATATATATGTATTATATAAATCTGTTTTTCTATAATTGAATATGATATTATTATACTTAGACATATCTTTTGTTACACACAAAATAATATTACAAAATACTCGAACATAACGTACCCAATAACAAAACTTACAATAAAACAGAGACGAGAGAACCGGAATCGACATTACATTAGAATATTATTATTGGATACAAAATGAACCTCAACATACTGATGCGGGGAAGAAAAATAACAAATCGTTTTTCGCTCTATTCACAACGCCGCACCCCGTATTATCTGTAACCTACAAAAAGATATCAGAATCTACATATCACACGTCCCATTTCCCTTTCCCAGTACGCAAAAAATCTTTAATACAGAGGACCCAAGTAACTTTGCAGCCAACGTCGATTGTTATGCCTTTATTAACTAAAGCATAGAGCGCACATTCCAACGACTCGCGTTCCTGATCCACAAATGTCAGTGCGTCATCCAATGTTCCATTCCTTTCTAATATTACAGATCATAGCGAGGGGGTACACAAAAGCGAATTCGATAGTTGTAATCTGCAAAAAGTGGGCCATATTGGAAACTCGAACGACAGTGATTGCTATATGATTGTGTACTAGCGTTTGAAGCGACTCCATAAATGATATGTTTCAGTTTTTACGTCTGTTATCGCCGTGGATGTAAAACCTTTTTAAACAGGCGTGGCGTATAAACTAAACTAACATACCGATAATCTCGCACTTTCAAATGAAAACAACAATCGTCCAATTCTAATGACATGGATAAAAAATAAATGGAATTGCCTTTAATTATGTGGAATTAGCAATTAGTGGTATTTTAGGCGACTCAACTCTGACCAAATTTGTCATATGTAAATGTCATGTGCATCGTGTACTGATTCCATAGTTCCAAACAGTCATAGACTTTATTTATACGTTCAGCGTAAAGGTACCGGCACCTTTTTCTAATATAATTAAATAAATTAATTACTACTCTTTGAGCTCTGTCAAGTTTGTACAGAAACAAAAACTACTTCAGCATCCACATTAACTGCGAAATACGGCTTAATAAATGGTTTCTTTCCGCGTCGGTCGATGAACGTGCCGTTGATAAAATAACTTGAGAAAGGAGCGAGAAAAGCGTTAGTACGAATCGTTTCCAACAGCAACATCTCTAATCCACTGACACTATCTATCAAGCTAAGAGGTGCCATTCCTCTGGCTATTATCGTTCGAAAACGTCGTAGACGCTCGCTTAACAGTAACAAAACAGAATCGCATGATGTGTGAGGGTCTTTTCGGGTTCCGACAACCCAGACAATATAAAAATACATAGAAGTGATTGAGCGCTCTTACTGAAAAACGCCATTCATATGTCGGTTAACATACACCCAAGGCCATATTACAGGAAGTTAGGAGGCGGATAAATATTTGCATCTCGTTTCGATGATTTTACGCGTCGCCCTCCGGAGACATGAATAAAAATTACATTTCGGCTGATGTCGGAATGTGCAGCGTTTTTATGAAAGATGTCTTTAACTGAAATTACTGTGTTCAAGGGTGAAGAGGGTAACGAGGCTCTAATTTATTCCGGAAATGCTTTGATCTTTAATCTCAGCCGCGAATGTTTTCGCTTTTGAAGTGATACGTATACGTTATAGACGACCCATTAAAAGTATTCGTTTACAATCAGTCAATCTTCGTGATCTAATGTACACTTAATTCTGGCATTTTTTAATATCTAATATACACAAGTTTCTGTCATTCTTTTTTAATATTACTCTTCATTCAACAAATCAATATCAAAAACTTCTATTGAGTTTTATATACAGGTTTAACTAATTTTATAATATATATTTCATCATGTTATAGAGCTATCGAGCAACTACTGAAGTCGCTTGAACTGTCTGTTCTGTATTGAAAATCATATATTATGCATTCCAAGTGCACCTATTGCTACAATGAACAGGATAGGTATTTCCGTATTCTCTTAAGACACGAGTTATTCCAACTCGTTCCTGAGGGGTCTCTTTCTCAACTTCAGTTTACCCTTACACTCTTGTGATATTTCAAAAAAACAGCTGCACAACATGAATCTAAACCCAAAACTGTTTAAGCCAATGTAAAATTAATATCTCAATTTCTTGTATTACTTGTGACAAATTTATAATTTTTATCAGATGTTTTGGGAAATACAGGTACTTAAAAACGAAAATGAACCTATTGCAGCTATTTCTACCGTCGTTTATACGAATACAAAAACTATAATATTCCCAGTTAACAAAAAAAAACAAAATGCCTGCCAATAGAGCCGTCACAGTTTGTATTGTTCAGCGCTGAAAAGCCCGCTTACAATTGAACGTTTAAATACATATTTACTGAAATACCCGAAATCGGACGAAACACAAAAATCGAAAACAATAGAGCACTCACCGAAATGACAGCGTAGTGAGCGGCCGATACGACTTGTGGCTGTTGGGGTCCGACATCGGCGTGCCCCAGAAGTCATTCTCGAGAACGTCGGGCAGCGGGTTCGCTCCGGTGACGTCACCGTTCGTCACGATGGCCGGGATGTCGTCGTGGACGAACTCGCCGTGCATGCTGTTAGCGTACGTCAGCGCGCCGACGGACGCGACCAACGCGTATATGGCCCACTCGTTCTCGCACGCGCTGCGCCACGGGCGACAGCTCGCATTGTTTTGGCCTTCTTCCCGGACCGATGGTAAAGGACGGCGACGCATGATTACCGTTATGTTAAATTTCTCTCATTTTTCCCGCTGCAGCGGACTTTTATTCGTGCAATTTAGTTTGTGCTGCACGATTGTTAAAGTTTTCTCCCGCTGTTGTGTTTTCGAGGAAAATTTTCCGCGAGAAACAACATTTTTTCAATTTCGTTACCGGTAGCTTTGAAATAGAATATAGTATCAGATATGTCTATTGCTATATTCTATAACACATCACTGAGCACTACTTAAACGTCACACAAAATATTCACCAGTAAGTATTTCCACGTAACAAATAAAATCGGGCGCGTATCCCTAATAAATCGTTTCCAAAACTTCATGCATACTCAATCTGGACGTTCAGGTGAGAGGGAGCACTACCGAAAAAGTGTGTCCCGTTTGCGACTTCGTTTATCTTCGGTGATAGATCGCCGCCGACGCATAAATCAACATTGTGGGTCAGTTGCGACGACCGCTGATGTCATATTCATGAGCACCGCCGTCCGGGTAAACGATGACCCAAGATGGCCGACGGACCCTTTTCTTTATATTTATTTTTTTTAATTCCTGCCTCACTTGCGGATGAACTCGTTACTCGATCCGCCAGTGATTTATGCTCCGTCCTGCGTGCAGTCATCTGGAACAAAAAGAAATTAATTATAAACTGACATTGTTTAATTTTATGCCTAAACTTTGGCGGCAAAGTGTTTTAATGGGATACGTTCGAAATTAAATTATGTTCACGTTTTAATTGAAAAGTGACGTTATGTTATGAACAATATTGTTTATAAAATAAATAACATAAATGTAGACAATGTCTTTGTATATAACTAAGTACCGTTGTATATAAGTAAGTACTCGTATATAAAATGTTCTGGATCCATTTCTGATACTAGCCGTGACGGTTGTAAAAGAAAAACATACAATGTGATATTAAAATCAGTCAGTAACAGACCTGGAAAAGAATTATTGAGATTCATTTAAACTCAAGCCAATAGGCACGGGATAAGCAAAAAAACCTTTTAAGGGATTTAAAGACATATCTGATGTACTCATGTGGAATTCTATAGTGAAAACTTTAACTCGGCACGTATGTGGACGGAAAATACATAGCAGTAGGTACTTACGCTACATACGTTGCATGTTGTACTGTGTACCTGGGAAACGCACGAGAAATTTAATTTAATTACCAGGTGTACGGGTCCAAGACAGCGTTTATCCCTGCGTATGGCTAGTCCTGTTGAAGATTGGTATTTCCATCTAATTGACTACTTCTTGCTAATTGGAGTCAACTCTTCTCTAGATCAGATGTAGTATGATTATCTAATGATTACGGGAAAAGTTTACACTTTACGGTAAACATTTGTGTGCAAAATTACATATTTTAAATTGTTATTTCTCTATAGGTAAATAATGTTTTCCTTTTGAGTAATGAATCTCTTAAACTTTGCATAAATATCAAGCAGTACATTGTTTCTGTTCTATAAATAAATGACTACCAGGCAAAGGGATAGAGGCTGATGTATCATCTCATACAATGAACTTGGAGCAATATTAATCAAGCCTTGATTACGGACGGGCGGACAAATATTGGATTACGTATGATTGATTAGAGTCAAGCGATGAGCGCTCCGCCAATCAGTATGGGCAAGCTGCTGACTGAGGACAGCTGATAGAAAATTGGAATAGTTAAATTGAGGACAAACCTGGTATTCAATTGACATTAGTTATGAGGCGGGGCACTACTGACGATTGTCATTGAAATCATTTGAACGATTGATGAGTTTAGTCGAAATAAAACAGGCCTAATTTCATTTTAAGTGCATTATATTTATTTTTGATTCTTAATTATGAAGCCCTTATAATTCAATTACACTTCACTGAGCTGCTAATGTGTTACAAACATAAGCCTCTCTATATAAATAATATGTAATTTTCATGAAAAAAACCCAACCGGAATAAATTCAGACAAAGCGTATTGTTTTAATCCCAATTTTGTTTTCCATTCCCACGTCAGCTTCTCATTATTCGTGTTCCGTTCTGTTCCACTAATTACTTGTTACGTTCCACTCTTTGTGGGGAAATCTTGCCACGTACATCTCGTTGCGCGGATTAAATTACAAACAAATCGTCGCCCCGCCCCCTGCGGCCGCCCTAAAAAAATATTCGCCAACTTTATTCTCGCACGAACTCTTCGAACGAGAAAATATGTAAATTTTTGACAAACACATGTAGCGCGGACATATGTGAACAATCGTTTGCCTCTCGAATCTCTATTATTTACAAAAAATATTTCCATGTATACATAAAACTAGATTTAAAACAGCCTTTATTTCGACTGATTTACCTACTGTACATAGAAATCTACATAATTTACTTTAATTTTAAAATCCTTGTGTTCCTACGACAATTGATTTGTAGATAATATGTATGTATAGGTATAGTTGTTTAAATTATACACCGTAAATATATAGATTACATTAAGCTGTTAAAATGTTTTCAAAATATTCTACGTAACAGTATATTTAACTAAAAAATTGTGATTAAATAAATCTACTTCAGTTTCATGCGGATGTTTTCTTCGCCAAGTAGGTCAACTCGGAGGATCAAAGGCGATTTAAATGTTTACAGGAACTAAAACAACAAGTAGCGGAAGCGGCTATAATTCGCAAGTATTTAAAAATTTTCCTCGCTTACTTTACTGTCTGACTTCCTGCTTATTGTTACGGACATCTTAATCAAATTTCTAAGAATCCTATCTTCCATTCTCAGGAGACAGTTCTCATGCTCGTTTTATAGCAAAACATCGTCACTGCTATACAACTGATTCCATCATGAAACTCATTCGCAACCTTGTTATGTACTTGGGAAAATATTTTTGAAGCCCTGATAATTCACAATTAAGAAACTTAAAGATGCTAATCAATTTTACTTACAAGTAAGCGTCGTCAAAGTAGCGCGAGATTTTAAAAGAACAGCGCTTTCTTAAGTAAAATTATCACTTAAGCCCCTTACGATCCTCAACCGGTATCATCCGTAAATTGTTTTTTAAAATATCGCTTATCAAGATAAAGTTCCAAGTTTGAGAAAAATTCGCTCGCTGATGGGAAAAGTTCAGGCTCTAGAGCTTTGCTCTGTGCCGGTAAAATATGTCGATTTTATTGCGCCTTGTGAAAGCTCCGTTCTGATTAAAAAACATTCAAGAATCTTTTAAAGTTGCTTAAAAAGATGTTTCCCGCATGCTATCCCTGCGAGAATACCTGAGTTTGAAAGACGTTTATTGAAATCTTACATGTTGGCAACTTTTTCTAGAAATTCATATATGTAAAGAATAAGGTTACATAAAATAAAGAGATTTGTAATTGAACAGATATTTTAAATAAGTACTGAAAATAAGACAGCAATACACTTGATAGTTCTTAGAGAAAATAGAAACATTCAAGCAGTCAATCTGAATTAGAAATCAACTGTTTATTATGTATTTTCATGTAAGTGACTTTTATTCTTAAATCAAACGTTTGACCACGACCTCGCCCGATGGAAAGCGATGATGCGGGACACCATGTAGCACGTTTGTCTAACAAATACTTATCTACTTTCAAACAAGGTTTAAAAAACAACCAAGGGCGATACGCTATCATCGCAAAGTATCCATAATTACCGTACCGTACCGTAATCAATGCGTATCCATTAGTCATCTAACGATTGAAGTATCACCTGTTTTTTATCGATTCCTCGCCGCTTAATAACTACGTGCGTTGTTCTGTTTCCACGCCGCGCTGCTCCGGCCTCGTGACAGTTATGGAAAATTAATGACACGACACGACGGGACCACATTCCAAATTATCACGACGAAAAATTTTCCTCCCGATACCCTCTCGTTAGGCAATAAAATATTGACAATATTCACCACGATATGTCAGCTGTGGAAATTGGAAGAGTACGGTGACATATGACATTGACTGCGGAAAAAAATTGTTTATGCTAAGCACATTCTGATATCCTTAATGTCGTTAATAAATGTAATTTCCCCCTGATTCGAATTTAAAACTTCCAAACGAAATTATTTAATCGTTCAGTTTAATCTTAACCCCCAAAATGTTATTACATATTAATTTATGGGTTATTTTAACTAACTTCGGCATCTGTTCTATTGGTAATATATTAACTTGGACGAGTTACTAAATATAAAACTGGAATACAATCATTATAATCCAATTGGGTAGAATATCTTCAATGAATTACGAAATTAATCATCTTCTAAAATATTAAAGCTCCCATAAAAATGCATAGGAATAAAAAAAAATTCGTCATCGAAAGTTGCACTCGTAATGCAATCTAAAATTTTCATACCAATCACAAGATATACAGATATAGAACAATTGCGAAGTACAAAGCAATAAAGCATTTCCACTGTTGAACTTTGAAATGAACTGAAGAGAAATTAACGTCATAAATGTCAGGAGTAATACAAGAATTATTGCCAGGGGCGTGTAAGTGACTGTATCCCCGTAGTAAAACCGCGAGACCAAGTAATCTTGCAACAGTTCGTAATTCGATTTAAGTTGCAAACTTTGCGGGCCTTAATTATGTTTTCACGTAAAACCATTCGAAGGGTTGCCGGTGAACTAGAAGAACAAATAAAATTGACCTTGTCCAGGTCACAATAGGGTTTAATTTCCTTTGCATGAATCGATCACAAACTTTTCCCAAGCCAAAACTTCGCTTTTCTTAGTAATTGTTAGTTTAGGTTTCATTCCTTTTAAATAGTTACTTGTACACGCTATACGACTTTGTACAGGTTGAGAAAAAACGAAATTAGACAAACGCAATACACCTGTAGTCGTAATTAAGATGAATGTATTTCTGGAAGTATCCAAATATGCAGTTCTTAATGATTGATTGAATTGATTCTACACTACTACAGATTTTTTCAAATGAAAGAAAGAAAAGGTTCCCTACAGTAGAAATTTTAAATTCTTAATGAGAATTTACTAAAATATTTTATATGTGATCAAAATATCTACCACTAATACTATCATTTATTATCATTTAATTTAATTCAAATATCTATCATTTAATTTATGAATAAATGCTAATGTCATGTAACGAGATATTCTTAAAATAATAATAAAATTTTTATCTCTCAAACATAAAAGCA